>JAVSCE010014905.1:0-52500 GCA_032199065.1 Smutsia gigantea
AATTGACATTTTTACATTGTCTTCAAGATGATAATAAACTTTTCCATTTGTTTATATTTTGTCTTGCACACCCCAATAATATTTTTAGTTTTGTTCAGATATGTTCTGAACCGTTTTTACTATATCTATACCAAATTAGTTCCAGCATCTGTGTTGTGAATAAAATGTTCTTCCCATTTCCTTTTCTAGGTGCTTTTGCCTAAACAGAGAAAGACTGGTTATTTCTGTAATTTGTTTTGTATCTGTGTGACACATCAAATTATCTTACATTTTTTATAAGAGTTTTGGGTTTTCTAAAAAGACAGATATGTCATCAATATCAGGAACTTTATCTCTTTTTCCATTATTTTTATCAGTTATTTTATTTACATTTGCTAGAATCACCAATACAAGTGATTATAGTAATGTCTGATTCCTGATTTTAGATGGAAGATTCAATTTTTGCCATTTAAGATAATGTTTGTTAGGGGTTTTTCTTTATCATATAAATAATTTCTTTATGTTCTTATTTTATGTCAACTTTCCCTTGGCATTGGTTGCTTGACCTTTATCTGCTGTCTTTTTACTACCCATCAATAACGGTCAAGTTTTTTTCCCCTTTAATTTTTTATGTAATCGATATAAAGATAGACTTCCTGGAACTGAACTGCCTTTTCATTCCTCTAATAAAGCCTGTTTTGTCATGGTGTATTACTCCTTAGATTCATTCTTCTATTTTATTCTCTAATGTATTATTTAAATATTTGGCATTTATAGCCACAGATGAAATCAGTCTGCACTTTTAATTGCTGTTGCTGCATTCCTTCTTTGGCTTTGGTATTTGAGGTAATCTGACTTCATAAAATTAACTGCAGAAACTTCAGTCTTTTTCTAAGAACCACAATAGTTTACATAATATTGGAATTATCTATTCTTTAATGGTTAGATTAAAAATTCATCTATGAATCCATCTGCCTGCTGCCTTTTCAACAGGGGATCGTTAATCACTTCTCCAATCTCTTCTATAGTAATTGGTCTATTAAACTTTTCACGTCTTCTGTGACATTTCCGATAATGTATATTTTCCTAGGAAACTATTCATTTCTTCTAGGTTTTCCTTATCAGGAAAATAGTACTTATCTATTTTATTGGTCTTTTTAAAGATTCAGTCTTTGAACATATTGTTCTTCTATTTTATCTACTTTAATAATTTCAGCTTCCATCAATATTAATTCCTTCTTCAAAGTTTCTTTTATTTTGTTTTTGTTGTTGTTCTTACATGGATTCATTAAGATAAGTACTTAATTGCTTTGTTTTCCCCTTTCTACTTCCATAATTAAGGGCAACATGTTTTTCTCTGAGTTCAGTTTTGTGGTTCCCATTATTTTAGTATGCAGTGTTTCCTTTTCCAGTGCTTCTGGACATTTCCATATTTCTCCTTGCTATGGTTTGAATGTTTGTGTCCCCACAAATTCATGTATTAAAATTTTAACCCCAAAGATGATGGTATTAGGAGGTGAGGCTTTAGGGAGTTGCTTATGTTATAAGGGTGCAGCCCTCATGAATGGGATTAGTGTCTTTATAAAAAAGGCTCCAGAAAGAGGCCTCTCCCTTTCACTATGTGAGGACACAGTGAGAATGGCCTGCTCTGAACCAGGAGGACAACTCTCACAAGATAACATACGGGCACCTTGATCTTGCACTTCAGGCTCCAGTTTAAGAAATAAATTTATGTTGTTTAATTTCCAATTAACTTTATTGGACTGATGAAAGAATATAACCTGTAAGCTCTCTACTTCTTTTAACTTAAGGTTTTTTTGGCTAACCACATAATTCATTTTTGTGAAGGTTCTATGGGAAAAAAATGTGTATATCCTATTCAATGAACAAAATGTTCTACATCAATATGTTAAATCAAGTTTATTAATTTATTATTCATTTCCTCTGTGTCCTTTCTATAGCTTTTTTAGTCTATTAAACTATTACAATTCTAAGAGATATACTGAAAAAATCCTGCACAATTATAATTTATCATTTTTTTAAATCTTTTTAACTGAAATTAAATTTCCCCTTCTAGTCCTAAAATGTTTGTTTGTGTATTTAATTTCTTATTTTGCCTACTAAAAACAGTGCATTTAATCAATTCATAATATCTGCCCATATCCTACTAAGGGCATTTAACCTTCTATTCCACATTATCTGCTGTTAATATTGCCTTTCTTTATGTCTTTCTAGGCATTTCCATGGTTTGGCTTGGTTTCACTTGGGGTTTATTTGTTTATTTTATTTTAAAATCTCTTATTACTGGGTTTTAAATATGTATTTTACAAAAAGCAAAAATCTGCTCTTTTTTAAATCTAACGATTTTAATAAGAGAATTTGAATCCAGTCATATTTTGTGCAATGCCTGATATGCTTGACTTTATCCTTTCCATCTATTTTTTACTTATTTACCGTACCATATTACTACTCCTTTACCTTTTTCTTAAGCTTGTCCTTCTGATCAAATTTCATTCATTCCTCCTTCTCCTTCTTTATTTGCAAATTCTACTGTTTTTTTTTCCTTTTCATAAATGGTTATCTCCCCTTCCTTGTTCTCATAATCTGATAGCGTTACTGGACTAATATATATGAAAGGAAGATATTTTCCTTACCAAGATCCTATGGGTCCCCCTTTCCTCTTCCATTTGAATAAGATAGGTCTTTTAGACTACTTTCACTTTCTTGCTCTTTCAACATTCTTTCTCTCCTATCCTCCCATTCTATATCTCTCTTCATTTATTTCCATTTTGAGATTTCTCTTCTTGTCTATGTCCTGTTTGGGCAAAGCCTTTTCTTATGGATTTTCCTCTGATGAAGTATATAAGTAATAAATTCTCTTTTGTGATACAGATAAAAATATCTTTCTTGCTGAGAGGTAAATATTATCTTGTCCAGGGATTGAATTCTTTACTTGTCGTCCTATTCTGAGAGTAATCTATGGATACTAGTTTGTTCTTGTTTCTAGCTTCCGTTGTTGCAAAGAAGTCTAATGCAAGCCTGATACTTTTTTTTCCTTTGTAGATAATTTGTTCAAAGCTGCTCAGAAACTTGTGAGATTTTTCCCTAAATCCATAGCACTTGGGAATTTTATCAGACTTAGGTCTTAAACTAAGAAAATTCTTTTTCTGGTTATTTTTAATTATTGCCTGATCTCCATTGTCCTTTGTTCTCCCTTTGAAATTCCATACATGTTGTGTCCCCTGAACCTGATGACTTCCATTTCCTTTTTAGACTTAACTCTTGTTTTGCATTATGCTTTGAGATATTTCTTAGCACTTATTTTTCAGTCCACTGATTCAGATTTCAATAGAGGCTATCCTCTCCTTCAATTCTTCTCCTGATTTTTTTATTTTGGAAGACACATTTCCAATTCCAGAAAGATTTTTTGAATTATTGAATCTTAATTCAAGATGTCACTATCTCCCCCAGCAGCCTTCTATCAGCGGGATGATTGTTCTGAGGACTGCTCTCCTCTCATACTGATTGGGTTATTTTTTCTATGTCAACTCACTAGAGCTCAGATAGTAACTGACAGAATTTTTACAACCCATGAAAGATGAAGCTGTCGCTACCCACAGGGGCCTGTAACAAAGCACAGGCTGGCAGACCCTTGAAGGCTCGTATTGAAACCCTCCTACTTTCAGTCCTCCTGGTCACAACCTGAAGAACGGGGAAATCCAGTCTTCCTGCCCAGCTTTCTTGGCCCCCAAAAAGATAATATCCTTATCAGAATACATAGCATTTACCTACCTTATTGGTCTTTTTAAAGAATCAGTCTTTTAATTTATTATTATTCTAAGTTAAATTGTATTCATGTCAACATATGACCAGAATATCCCTTAGGCCGAACTGTGTTTTTCTATAACTCAAATAAACTTATATTTAATTATATCACTCCATCAGGTAATAAAGATTTAATCTCAGTCTGTTCAAGATCTTCCCTCATTTTCCTTGGAACAGTATCCTGGTTCTGGAATTCTGACATGGTGCTGAGATAATGGCACAGAAATGGGCATCTCATCTGAGTCATCTACCGCTTTTGCAGACTCCACCTGTGTAGAGCCAGACTGTCTGTGCTAGTTACTATCACATGTTCTAACACCTATTTTCATGTTATAAAAAGGATATATACAGGATAATGAAGCTAGGGTTCCTGGCTGAGCCCAGGCAGTCCATGCTTTGAAGCTCAGTTAAGGCTTGTCTGGAAGACTTAACGTCTGCCAAGAATATACCTGAATGAGGGACTGAGGAGGTTCCTGGTATAAAAGGATTCATCCTAAGGCAAAAAAAAAAAAAGTCAAGAACATAGGCATTTTTAATAACCATGCTTCTGTGCCAGCATTTGAGTACAGGGTGATACCTTTTGCTCATGTTGTCCTCCAGTTTTCAGATTCAAGTCCTGGGAAGGTGAAGGCTCAAAAAAAACTAAAACCTGTTTTACTGGAAACTCAGTAAGACACCAAGAACACAAAGCAGTAGTCCTGGGGAGCTTCATGACAAAGATGGGCGGGAATCTTACTGTAGTGTTGGGGTTATTGATGCTTATTTGTTTCCCTGATTTCAGCCGGGCCCATTTAGTAGCTTATCCAAGACACCAGCAATCCAGCAAACTGGAGAGAAGCTGCATGAAGGTATCATCAGCTGGTTTCTTGGAAGTGCATGCAGAAGGAAGGGACATAGCCAGTGCTCTGTGATAACAGGCCCCTGATGTGCTCAAGCTACTCTCCCCAGCCTCATTTCCTCTCTGAAATAACTGAGGAACATACTCAGTGGGATCCACATTAGCTCATGAGAAGGTGGGGAGAGAACCTGGAAAGATAGGGAAAGAAAGCAGGAATACTAATTGTTGTAGTTACTGTGTCTCCATTTTTATCTACAGTTGCTGAGGTTTAAGGAAACATAATTTTGCAATCAAAGTTTGACAGAAAAGGAAACTGAGTCACTTGAGAAATCCAAGACTGGTCCAAGGACTAAAGTCCAGTTCATCTAACTTATAACCCATAATGTCATTCCTCTTTCATTTAGAGAAGGGATGATTCAAAGTAAGTAGCCAATAAAACAGAAAAAAATAAGAACTCTCAAATATTTGTACTACTGATTATAGCTCCATGATTTTATATTTGGATTTGAGGGACTACAAACTTGTCAGGCCCACAGTCGAAGAGAATGACCTTTGGTCTTCAAGGTTCACATACAAGAGCGATACACTTTGAAGAAGGAATACGGCCCTTCCCATCAACACAGCGCCACGTGTTCACTCTGCCAAGGATATCGCTTGAAGTTTTCTGTTTGTTGCTTCCAATGTCGGGCATATTTTTTCCTATCATTTTAATTTTCACATCTGGCTATTTTAAAAGTGAGACTACAACATTTCTGGATGACAGTTATAGTTAATCAATGTGTTAATAACAAGATTTCAGTGTATCAAGTTCATCTCCAGAAAATATTGTAAACAACTCAAACTCAGTTATCCAGAGAGAATATGGACCTGGTAGATTATTATGGTAAAAGACCTTAATAATAAGTTTGATTTTTTATTGATCTTTCAGTAAGTAAAATGTACTATACTAAGTACATCAATTACTTCATTTAATCCTCATTTAAACTCTATGAAGAAACTATCTTATAGATGAAGAAACTGAAATTGTAAAGGTATTAAATAAGTTCTTCAGTGTTACAAAGCTAGAAATTGCCAAAATGGGACTTACATCCAAGTTTGTTTAATCTAGCTCTTTCTGATGTCTGAGCTTCCATCCTTACTGTTCCACACTACTGCCTTATTAAAGAAGAGAAGCTAGTATATTCCATCTCATATGTGGACCCAAATATCCCAGACATAGAACATTTTATCACCAGGCCATTCTTTAGGAAAACCCATTCCATTTGCCAAGCAATTAATATAAAATTAAATTTGCAGAACTTTTGGCTCACTCTCAGATGTCAAGAAGAGTAATTTCCTTAGAAGTACAAGGTATGAAAATCTGACTCACAAATTCTTTCAAATGTACTTCTGTCCTGACTCTGATCTTGCCCTTTTTTGCCTCAGGTCACTTCAAATATGGATATCATAATTGTCAGGATATAGAGAATAATTATTGAAAGTCATCTAATTATACACAGATAAAAAATAATTGTCAATACTAGACAGAGAATTTATCTTTCAAAGGCTATTTTATCTCCTTTCCTTAAGGTATCACATAATAACCCAAAGGACAATTTTGCATTTTCAGTTAGCAAAAATAGATTCCCTAGTATTGTTGACTTTTCTCTTATAGTTCACAGCCAAGACAAAATAGATCAGCATTTTACATGCTAACTATTAACAAATATCCAATAATAAAACTGAGAACACAGAAGCAAGCAAAAACAGAATCTAATATATCAGAAAAATTAATAATTTAATTCACAAAACATTCCTTATTTTGTGGTCATTTGCCCATAATTCCAACAAGAACATTGCCTTGTGTGTAATAAATATCCAGTAGACATTTGTTGAACAAACAAATGAAATCTTGATTACAACAGATCAAAATCAGTAAATTGGACACATCTATAGTATAACAGAAAATTGGTTTCCTTGCCTGTCCAGAATCTATTCATCTTATTTCAGTGATAGACATTTATTTTGTCTATCATCCATTTGTATTACCTAGTGTCTTCCTAAAACCAAGAGATAAACATGAGAAGTAAACTGCCCAATCAGAAATTCTCCCAAGACTATGAATCTTGAGAACATAGGACTATTGGAATTCATCCCTTCTGATACAGGTACCCTGACAAAATAGTAAGTAGTCGTTTCCTGGACTGTTGCAATTACTCTAGTTCTTGTCTAATTTGAGCTTGGTTCTTTACCTTATCTGTTGATTTTGTTATTTCCCCAGTATCAGTATGATAAGATGTCTTTCTGTTTAAACTAGCCAGAATTAATTTCTTTACTTAAAACTGAAGAACACGGTACTTCAGCTTCTACTTAAGATATACACAGTTGTAAAGATTACCACATATGCCTGAAAATAAGAAAAAAGGCAGTTAATCTACAAAAGCATAACTTTCTTTCAGCATTTGAGAAAGCTGAGATCACAAGGCAACTAAGGAAACTGAATTCCAGTGAGGGGTAAACTCCTTCAAAGAGAGATGGAACACATGAACCTTTGACTTGAGGTGGAGTAGAGGAAAATACGGTAGCCACCTATAACTCTGAGCAGAAAATATTTTCCCAGCCCAAGGCAAAATACCTTTGAAACTGAAAGGAGTCAAAGGGAAAAATAAAGTGGGAGAAACTCGTTTAATACTTACAAGCAGTCATTTACTTCTGCTCACCCACACCTCTCATGACCCAGCTGCAGAAAAAGGGACCCCACCAACCTCTCCAGTCCAGATATGCCCATGCTCCTATTTGTAATTACCTATTGACGTGGAGATGGACTACTTCTCTCCACCCCTTGGAAACACCTATTGATATGGAGATGCACTAAGGCCAGGCAAGAGATTCAGGAAATACTGCAATTTTACCCACAACCCACCCCCCCAGAAATCATGCCTTGCAATCTACTCACTTCCCATCTTCTGCAATGGCCTCTGTGCGAGAAAACTGGAGCACTGTAATTAGACTAATAACATACAGTACCAACAGCAATAAAATCATGATCATCCTCAAGCTGGAGGATTAAGCTAAGTTTAAAGTCCTGTGGAGATTAAGCCCATAGCTCGTCCATTCCACAGGCAGTCAGTAGCTGAACAAGTAGGGAGTTCAGAGCAATCAACACGTGGCAGCTGAAGCCAGGGGCCGGGTCCTGGCCACAGGGACTGTAGAAGAAAATAACCTTAAGGGCGATAAGATACATGTTTAAATGACACCAACATAGGCAAATCTTGTCCATCAGGTAGGATGCATACAAGAGAGTGGTCCTGTGATAGGACAGTGGCAGGAATGGGATCTCATCCTGGTCTAGTATGCCAGACTCTCACCCCACTCCCTGTGGGAGTTACAGATGGGTCAATATATAGGGATATGGGAGGTACATGTACTGGCCATAAAGATAAAACTTCCCGATAAGATGCTCTTACCTCCCTGACGTTTTGTGTACACTATCATGACCTTTGGGGGCCACTCTGCTGTTACTCCAGGAACACACTGGAGGCCAGCTTCCAAGCCTTTTACCCAAGGTGCCAGAAGAACCAGCCATTGCTGGTCCATGTGTCAAAATGTCCAGGGCCATGTCCACTAAAGAGTCTCCAGGGTTTAAGGCAGTACGGGCTGGCAGTAGGATGTTGTTCTGCTGGCCATATCCTGGTTTCAGTAACTCTTCTGTGGTTTGCACAAAAGTTGTATAGGAGAAGCAGCAATGTGTGTTAGCATGTCCACAGGGCTCAAGGCTCCTTTTCAGGGCTTCTCATTCAAATACCATAACACTGTCCATAAGTGAACTGACCAGCCCTGTAGATTACTGGTGTCCAACTTCGTGCCAGACTTCAACAAACCACTGTACCTCTCTATCATTCCTGCCAAGTAGGGTTATATGGTACATGAAACTTCCACTTTATTCCTAATTTCTGCACCCATTCTTCAAACTCATGTCCAGTACAGTGAGTGCCTTGATGGCTCTCAGTCACCTGCAGCCTGCCATAGGATGCAAAGAGATGCTGTAGGCCCCTTTTAGTCATTTGTTGATCTGTATGACATGCAGGAAAAGCAACCAACAGCCCAGTAGCTGTGTCCACACAAGTCATGGCACACCGATTTCCTTTTGATATGGGCAGAGGCCCAATATAGTCTGTCTGCCACCTGATAAGGGGTGTCAGCCCCTTACTATTGTCCTATGTAGCTGCAGGACTTGGTTTAAGTCCCTCTTAGAGCACACAGGTACGCCTTCCGGGCACTGCTGACTTCTTCAAAGGTCAATGGCAAGCCCCACCAACAGGCTGCAGCCCACACTATCTCTTTTGCCCCACGTGCAACAAATGCTGATCCATTGGGCTACATCAGAGGCAGGCTTTCCTTCTAGCCAATGCACCTGGGCCAGTATGTCTGCTTCATCATTCCCTGGGGATGCCAAAGGCAAATGGCCAGTCAAATAATATATGGTAACAGTCTTAGTCTGACCAGAGGCCCATAGGTCTCGTCACAACTCTTGACCCCAAAAAAGCCGGTGACCAACCATCTAGTTGGCATGGTACCATGTTGGTAGCCACAGGGTCAAGCCCCAATAGACAGCCTGGCTATCAGTGCAGACAACTATTAGGGAGGGCTCCTGGCTGATCATGAGCCATACTGCCTACAACTCAGCCCATTGACTGCTCTTCCCTTCTCCATCCTCCATCCGTATTGTCTCAGTCTTAGGATGGAAATCCACAGCCCTCCACTTTGGAAGCTGCCCACCACTGGAGCCATCTGTATACTAAGGATCTTCAGATATAGGGGCTTTTCTCTCCTGATAAGGACTCTTGGCTACCAATGGCTCAAAAGCAAGTTCTTCCTGCTTTCCACTGGTATATGTCACTGGCCCTAATAAGCATTGGAGTTCTCCACTTTAGGGGCTATTGGAGAGGGTGCTACACTGATGTAAGTATGCACCCCATTTGGCCAGTGTAGGCATCTGTGCCACATCACTCCATGGCCTTTGTCAAATCAACCCACATCTGGATCCTCAAGACCTTCACAGGGCCCTCTGCACCTCTCCTTCCAGTCATAGCCTGTACTTCCTTCCATGCTCTTATTATTTCAACCTCCCCCAGATATGCTTATGTATGAGTAGCCTCACTTACGAGTTGCCCTGGGTGGAGGACAAGAATAGTCACTAGGGACCCAAAGAGAGAGGGGGAGCTGTGTGGAGCACCAGATTCCTCCTTCCTATGGTGAACAGCTCCTCACTGGGGCCCTGGGGGTCCATATCATAGATGATATTTTTCATGCCCATCTCCCATAACACCTACTGGAGTTCTGCATATGTTTTCCAGATAGTGATTAAGTATGGTAAATCACCCTGATTAGGCCAAACTGCCTTAATGGCTGCTTTCAGCCAATCCAGAAGCGCCCAATTTCCTGAGGTGTGATGGGGACTTTACAACCACTGATGGAGGGAAGGGTGAGTCATCAGGGAAGGCAGTCTACCCATTTCAGAACCCGACATAACAATGTTTTCCACCCCAATATCTCAGAGACTCAAAGCCATGCAGGCAGAGGTTCCAACAGCTTCTGACAAAAACAGATGCTCATGTCCACCAGCTCATCCTGGATATAGGGAAGGAGCATGAGTTCTCCACAACCTGGGGAGCGGGAGGCTCCTCACCCTGAAGAGCCTGCGGTTGTTGCATTTTTATTTTCTTAATTACAACCTGTTGGGCCTTTAATATGGGAGAGGCTGGTGCCTCCAGTGCTACCTTGGCAACAGATCAGCCCTCAGCCCTACTCCCTCATCCTCTCCTGACATCTCTTCTATCTCCGGGGCTGAAGGCACTGCTCCTTCCTCCCCCTCCCCCTCATCTTCCTGCAAGGCAGATTCTCCTGCTGCCTCCTCCCTCTCTGCTAACTATCTCCCAGGAGCATGACCTGTCTTCTCAATAGCTGTCTCTCTTTCTTCAGGGCATCCCATAGGTCATTGCCCAGCTACTCCATGCGATGCTGAAGTGTGCCTCTCTCCTGCCAAAGTCTCTCTTTCTCCTCAATAACACTTTCCGCTATCTCGAGGAAAAGATATCCCACAATCCTGGCTGCTACATGGCCACTCAGGGTCTCTAAGCAGTCTTCTATCTCATGGAGGGCTAATTTCACAGCTTTTAGTGTCTCCACCCTTCCCCGGTTCTGGGAAAGGCCCCACCCCTCTAGGAGGTGCTTTATCATAGACCAATTCCCCACTAGGGGCTCCCCAGTTGGAAGCCCCACAGATAGGGGGCTCCCAGGTGAAGCTGCACCATCCCCTGCTACAGCCACTGGGGCCTCTCCACCATCCACAGGGGGGTTCTGCCTATCTCCCCACTATTCCTAGGGGCAGCCCACCCAAGGGTCACACCCATAAAGACAGATTTCGGGTTCAGAGGTCCTGCCAACTACTGCCAGATATAACTCTGGGGGAAAAATATTTTCCAAGCCCAGGGCAAAATACCTTTGAAACTGAAATCAGTCAAAGGGAGAAATAAAGTGGGAGAAACCCATTTGTTGCATACAAGCAGTCGTCCACTTCTGCTCATCTGTGTCTCTTGTAACCGGGATGCAAAAAGGGGCCCCACCCAACCCCTCTGGTCTAGATATGCCCTCACTCCCCCTTGTAATTACCTATTGATATGGAGATGGGCTACTTCTCTCCACCCCTTGGAAACACCTATTGATATGGAGATGTACTAAGGCCAGGCAAGAGATTCTGGAAATATTGCAATTTTACCCACACCAACATACAAATGGGTAAGAAAAATGGCTAAAATGAAAGACACAGATGGGCTGGTATGTCAGTCTGAGAAAGCTGAACATGCCAAAACAGGGGTGATTGCACTCACCATCAAGCTTTCTCCCACAGGCCTCCACATGGTGCTCACAAAAAGACTGGGGGAAAGATAGGAGATTTGAAAGAGCCACTTCACCAATGCAGGTATGAAGAGGTAATGGACAGCTGTTAGGGAGTCAGTACAAGGCCTTACTTGCTTCCCTGTTTTCTTCTCTCCTATGAAAACAAAAGTCTTAAATCACCATGGGGAAGGGCAGCAAACCCTCTTGCCTACAGAGTAAAGGCCCAGATCTATTGCATCTAAGGATGAAGTAGAAGCAAAATCCATCTGCTTCTGGAGGAAAGGCCAGAAACCATCTTAGATCTTTTCAGTCAGAGTTGCGCTGTCACTGGGGAAGAGACAAAAAACTCCTGCACAAGACCAATCGCAGATACAAAACAGAGTTTGGTAGTCACTGGCAGGATATGTAGACATATTGCAGAATCTCCAAGGTCCAGTGTAGAGTGCCAGCCAAAGAATGAGGCTGGAACAGAGAATCCTCCTGCAACAGCATTCTACCACTGGGGGAGGGGCAAGAGTATGGGCCGAGACTGACAGCTGACAGAAAAGTAGAAACAAGAAAGCCCCCAGCACTCTGTCTTCCATCTGAAGCACACAGGAAGAGTAACCCACCTCCTAAAAGAATTTTAAGCCTGTGATGCACTGAGGACAACAAAATGAAAAACAATACCCAAACTGACTAAATTGACCCAATCCCACATTAACAGTCTGAAAGAAGAAAAGGTATACCCATATCAAGGAGTAAATGCCATTTACCTTAGTCTCTGCTGTCCTACACATGGTGTCCAATAGTCAATAAAAAATTACAAGACTAGAAAACGAGAACTAACTACTAAAAAGAAATAAGACAATCAATAGAAATAAGAATCAGAGATGACCAGATGTTGCAACTATCAGATGGAATCTTTAAAATAATTATGATTAATATAGTAAAGGATCAAATGTAAAAGTTGTAAAACATGCAAAAACAATGAGGAGTTTCAGCAGAGCAGTAGATCAAGAGCCTTTTAAATTTTTGAGGAAATTATTATTACCAAAGAGATTGTGAGCTCTAATTAAAATAACACTCAAGTATTTGAGATTTATAACAACCTTCAGGCTTTTAAACTTGCACCATAAAAGAAAATTAGCTGTCTAAAAGGATCTACTTATGGACTGGATGTGGAATATGAAAGAAAGAGAAAAGTCAAAAGGTCCTATTCATCCTAATTGAAAATATGGAAGGAAGATGCACTAACCTACCTGTAGAAGCATTGAAATAGAAGGTTTGGTGGTGGTGCGAGGCTCAGGTTGCAGGGAAGCAATAAGGAGTTCCATTTTAGACATGTTAAGCTTGAAATGTTTATCAGACAACAAAGTGGAGCGGTCAAGTAGAAAGTTGGATATATAATCTTGGAATTTGGGAGAGATGTCTGGGCTTGAGAAATAAAATTGGGAGTTAAAAACCTATAGATGAGATTTAAAGTCATGAGTCTTGCTGAAAAGGCAAGAAACAGAAAAGGCCCAGGGACTGAGGCCTAAGACATCACAAACTTAAGAGGTCGAGAACAGGAGGACTCAAGAGGAGGAGGCAACAAAGGGGACTGGTTCATTATCACTAGGCACACTTGATTGTATGAGTCGTGTATCATCCTAACAGTTATCATTGATGGATTTTTTAGCTGTTTTTTTTTTGCCAGTTCTAAATAATTTAGTATTAAAAAATGGCATATAGTGTGAGCCTCCTGACTCACATTTCCATGTGGCCCTAGGGAGGAGTGTGCTGTGCTTTCTCTCTCTAGGGATCTGTGAGTATAAAATTCCTTCATAAAAACCACTCTGTGACTGCATCTTACCATTTGTAGCTCCAGGCTGGAGGGGGTTCTGTGCTCAGGGCAAGTTCACTATGGGTTCGATAATTCTGAATAACAACAAAGCAATGTTGTGGGTTAAAAGGAGCTCACACCAACCTTTATTTTCACAGCAGGAGGTTAAGTGCTAGACTCCCATCCACCTCCGTCCCTGCCCCAGCTCATCCTCTGCTCCACTCTCTCCTACTTCCTCTTGCTCTCTTCTCTAGGCTCAACTACCCTGATTCCCTCTGTTCTTAGCACCAGGCAGAACTCTTTTTAAAGCAATACTGCCTGTAAATAGCTTATTGCCAATGGGTATGCAAGCTTGCACCTGTGCAATAGGCGAAGTATTACATCATTGCATGTATACAGTGGGTATCAGGTGAGGATCCTGGCCATGGAACTTCCATTTGTCCTACACCATACATGATTAAACAAATCTTAAATATCCTAATCAAAACATTCCGAATCTCACTTTACAATAGGGGTTTTACATAACAAAACAAAACAAAACAAAACAAAAAACTAACTCAGAAAAGGCAAAATCCTCCCAATTCTAATTTTTCTTAATGTCTCGCTGGCTTCTTACCTTGGGAAACAAACAATACATTGATACATTGTCATCCTTGGTTTGCTGCAGAGAGTGTTAACTAGGAGAAAAAAGTTTTCCATCTTCATCATGTAGCAAAACTGAAGACCTCATGATAGAAGGTTTCCAGCAGATGGATTTTTTTGTCATTTTTTTCCCTTCTACTTAGAGCAGTTTTTTTATACATCTTTGAAATGATTCAGCTCTTGCTCCAGTTCTACCATATTTTCCAGTTCTCTTTTCTGATAATTCTGTGCAGCCTCTTCATTTTTACCCCTTGTACGTATATCTCAAATTAATGCAGGTTGAGTCTTTTTGAATTGCTCCTTTGGCATCTTTTTATTAAAGTCATTAATTATATATTTTGTACAGGGAGGGACAGGGAATACTTTTGTCCATAGCTCATCTCTTGTAAGATGAGATTACAGATAGCTTGAATGTTTATCTTTTGTAAATGGGTTTTTTATCATAACAAGGCTTACAGTCGGGTCTTTCTTTCATATCTTTACATGCTGGCTTCATTTGCTGGAGCACTTTACCCCCATGTTGTAAGACAAGATGCCCTCAGTCCCCAGAAGATTTAACTTCCATGTCTGAGGACCACTCTGGTGTCTCCTTCCAGGGCTGTGTCTGTCTCTCCCACTTCAGAGTTGCCGAAGCTATGTGGTGCATCTCCATAGATGGAGGATCCCCTGAGTGTTGTCGCCATGCCATGCCATGCTCTGATTTATGTTTAATGAAATTCCAGGAGTCAGAATTATAACACTGAGCTGATTTGCAGGGTGGTTTAGGTTGAAAGCTTTATAAAGTGATAGATCAGAAATAGCAATATTAATAATGATATCAATGCCAATATTACTTAGAAGTCCAGAAAGAAATTGAAAGTAGCAAAGGAGGAGATCCTTTTATTCATAACCACATTAGTTTTTATTTTATTATCAGTTTTTATAATGCATTCAAATTTATTATTATTTTAATTTAGAGAGTTCTCTGCAAGTGGTTGGGATCTTCTGTGGGGAGGATGCTACCAAAGTGATCCTTAAAACATTGAGAAAATTTAGAATATTTCTCTTTCCAAAGAAGAGATTGATGTATACAAATTATCATTGTTGTTGATTTTGAATCAGTTTAGATTCTGGACTAGGTGCTGGGGTAGTGTCAAGTAGCTTGTAAATTTGAACGTTTAAGACACTAATTCTGAAGTGATTATAGATCTCAAACTTAATCATATTCTGATATATGAGTATTATCATATTGTTACAGGAGATGGGTTCTTGGTCTCACTGCAAGGAAGAAATCAAGAATGGACACAGAAAGCAGTTGAGCATTAAGAGCTTATTTGGAAAATAAGAGTTCAGAGAAAGACAAAAGTACACGCCTAGGAGTTGCGTGGAGCAGACCCAGAGGGAGTCTCACAGCTAAAACCACAGGTATCTTTTTTATATAAAAAGAGATGAATATTCACTAAATAGGGTTAGGTTTCAAAGGGAACAGATGGAGTTTTTTCAGAGTTTGGGCTTGCACCAACCTCATTTTGGGTGGAGAGATTTTTTACTATATTTGGTTCCCATCAGAACTGTCAGGGCATGAGGAGGTGTGATTTTTACTATGCCAATGATGGAGGAGCATGATTCCTACTATGTTAATGAGTGTATAAAGTATTTTGGAGTGAAGTTTGGATCAGCTTTTCCTCTATGTTGGAACAAGCCAGTTGTGGCCAGTCTATACCCTCACTCCACATCCTGCCAGAGCAGCTGGCGCGCAATATGTAGAATGTAAGCAAGCATCCCACCGAAGGCCTCCTCCCTCTCCCTGCTTGTGTCTACCTATCTTCCTACTCTAACAATATCATACCATTTTGTATGAGTATTAACACATCATATCATCATATCATATAATATTATCATTCTGTATCAGCCAAGGCTGATAGAAAGACAGAAGTTTCAGGCAACTGAGCCTGCATCAGAGTAATGAAGATGAGACTGACAAGGAGGCTAGGAGCATCATGGAGAAGGGATGGAAATGGAGCTGCAGACACCTCGTTGTCTTACAAATTGGAATGTCTACCTGCAGAACCATGGGAGAAGCTGGGAGAGTGTGCTACTGGCTGACTTGGGTGGAATACAACCTTTTCTTATCTAGTTGTGACTGATAAGAAAGGTTTTATGAAGGAAAGTTTTATGAAGTCCCTTCTTCGATGTCTCAGATAAACCAAAGGTTGCTTGCTAGTTTGCAAATTAAAAAATTTCTGGTATAGCTCAGGACTACATTATTGATTACAGGATTCCTGGGGACATCTGGGAGACTGATATTAATGTTTGACCAGATCCAAAGACACACAATATATTCATTAACTGAAATTATGACAGCTGGCATAATTGTTGTACTAGGCATGGCACTATCTCATTCAATCGTCTTTAACAACCTTATGAAGAAGGTATATTAGCATCCCCATTTTTCAGTTAAGAAAACAGTTTCAAAAAGTTATCCGAGATGACACAATGTATAGTAGAGCTGTGATTCAAACCCAGATTAATTCAGATACTTCTGCACAAAGGAAATGGTCATTTATCCCCTAAAAGTCATCCTCAAAGTTTACTCTCTCTCTTTATGTCAACACTGTCTCCTACACAAACAATTTGCCTATACTACACTACACTATATCCACCAGCTATACACTGTCAAAGCCTCGACTTCTTTCTCAGAATACTCACCATGCATGTTATTACTTTTTTTTTGATATCTGCCTTCCTGGAGCTCTGTAGAGGAGACAGGTCCAAATTTGCCTTATTCCCCATTCTATCTCCCAGGTTGGGCACTTAGCAGTCACTCAATAAAAGTTCTTAAAATATTTTTAAAGTCTCATAATTTTGGAATTTTCACTTGAAAATATAAAATGATATTTACCTTAAAATATGAAACATACAATGCACACTCTCTGCAACAAATTCTGCTTTTATGTGTGTTCCTCATGAGCTCAATAGGTTAAAACAAAGAATTTGGCTCCCTATGGATAAAGATTCCTCTTATAACACACATATTTGTAGAATCACAGGATATGGCCATTAGAAAGCCATTCAGTTCAATTCTCTCACTTAAAGATTAGGACCCAAATTGATTATGTAAACAGGACTGAAGTCACATAGATATAAACTGAAGTCACAAATCTGCATAGCAGAGCTAAAAACAAAAGCCTGATATCTATCTAGGTTAGTGATCTTTTGAAGTCCATCTGTCATTTAATTAGTTGGCAACCTTCCTTTTATGGAAATATAAATTCAGGAGTTTTGTGATTTTAAGTGGGAAAAAATCTGATTAGTGAAGTTTCAAGAAACCTACTATTGTGTGTACAGAACTTGGGAGATGAAAAAGTAGCAGAATAATACTGGTGAAATATTTAGCTGTATTCAATATATTCAATGTTAAAGCATAGTGGAGAAAAGACCAGGCGCTTGCGTGGGAGTGTTGGTAATAAGCCAACTAAAGAAACATGGTGTCTTTTTGAGTAGAAAGGTGCTTTTCCTCTTTTTAGTTTTATCTTGCCTCCTTCTGTAGCATTGTGACCACCCTTGCATTATGTTATACAGCTTGAAACCTTCCATACATAACCCAACATACATGAGGTTATGGCTCTCTGCCTTATCTAACAAATAAATAGGAGTTCTGTTAGTGCTGGTATCAAGAAAAATACTCTGTTATCTGATTTATGATGATCAAGAGAGCCATAACATTCTAAAGAATGTGCAATTTTAAAAACATACCTGAGAATTCTCTTTCAAACACAATGTATTTCTCAAAATATGAATTGAAATAAGTTTGATGTATGAAATTTATAGAAATGCATATCATGAAGGTGTGATAGTTTCTGTACCCAGAGAATTAAAACTTAATTATAACCATGTTTTTAGACACCATCTTTAATGATGTATTTTTATCATTAGTGCATTTTTTTAAATGTGTCCTCTTCTAGGAGGGAATATTTCCAAACTCATTCCATGATGCCAGAATCACTCTAATACCAAAACCAGACGAAAGAAAATTACCTCCTCCATGGTAACCACCAGCCACTTCTCAGTATCTATGAGCCTACTGCTGTTTTGTTCATTTTGTTTTGTTTTTAGATCCACATGTAAGTGAAATCATATGGTATTTCTCTGCCTGGCTTATTTCACTTAACATAATACCCTCTGGGTCCAAATGGCAGGATTTCTTTCTTTTTTATGGCTGAATAATATTTCATTATATATATGTACCATATTTTCTTTATCCTTTCATGTATTGATGGACATTTGGTTGCTTCCATGTCTTGGCTATTGTAAATAATGCAGCAATAAACATAGGGGTGCGTATACCTTCCAAATCAGGGATTTTGTTTTCTTCAGGTAAATTCTTAGGAGTGAAGTTTCTGGGTCATACAGTGTTTCTATTTTTAGTTCTTTGAGGAACCTCCATACTGCTTTCCATAGTGGCTGCATCAATTCCCGCCAGCACTGTAGGAGGGCACCCTTTTCTCCATTCTTGCCAACACCTGTCATTTCTTATCTTTTGGATAGTAGTCATTCTAACTGGTGTGAAGTGATATCTCACTGCAGTTTTGATTTATAGTCAGAATATTTCCTCCCTTTCAGGGGTCTTCCTGTCCTTTTGATGGCAGGCTGAGATGTATGTCTTGCTGTGACTAATGAAATGGAGTGGAAATGGATTCCAACTCTAAGCAAAAGTCCTAAGAACCTTCATGTGATTCTGTGACTCCAGAAGTGTCTATCATAGGCTTTCTTTTCAGCCTGGACTCCAAGACTAGGGAATGAGTCCAGATTTTTGTCAATCTTCAGCTAACATGTAATGAGAGTAAGAAAGAAACTGTGTAGCAACCCACCAACATTTTGGGATTGTTTGTAACTCCAACATATCTAGCAAAAGTGGACTGATAAAACTGGGACTTTGATATTTTCCTGTTCCATACTCTACCATGTGGATTATTTACACATTCTCATCCATAATCATTTAAATATCTTTTTTGGCTTCCATACATACCACAGTGGGCTCTTAGCATGTATCTTCAAAATTTAAAGAGGAAATATTGACTATCAAAAGTCTCAGGTTTGAGAGAGATCCTAATGTCATTGGGCTTAATTCCTTATATAGCACTGGGATAGTCTATATGACATCCCTGACAAACTTCTTTTTAAATAATTCTAGTCGTGAGAAACTCAGTCATTCCCAAAGCAGCCCACATCATTTGAGACAACTTTACCTGTTGGAAAATTCTTCCTTATATTTAGTGGAATTTAGTTTGGCCTCAATTTCATATAACCAGTTGATCTAATTCTTCTCTCTATGGCCATATGCTTCTCTTTCCTTTCTCTTTGTCTGTTCTCCTCTAAGCAAATCATTTCTGGATCATTCCAGTGTTTGTCACAGGTCATAATTTAAACTCTTCATCACTGTAGTGGCTGCTGTCACCTGAAAGCACTATAGTTTGCATTGTCCCTCTTAATGTGTGTACTCAGAACTGACTACACTAATAAAAGTAGATTTTGATACTTTGTGCAGAGTAGAGAGAGCCTATCATCTCCTTTTCTTTGGATTCTGCATTTGGGCTAATTAAAAAATAACCATATTAATTTTTGGACAGCTTCATCACACTAGGGAAACATTTTTTTTTTAGTGAAGTTTAAGTTTAGGAAAAGGAAATGTATGTATGTGAGGGTGTTTCTAGATGAGATTAACATGTAAACTGATAGACTGAGTAAAGCATAATGTCCTCCCTGATAAGGGTGGGCCTCATCCAATCAGTTGAAGGCTTGACCGGAACGAAGGGAGGTATGGAAGAATTTGCTTCTTATACCTGACTATATGAGCTAGGACACTGCCCTTCTCTTACCTTTGAACTGGGACTTACACCATGGCTTTCTTAGTTTTCAGGCCTTGGACTCAGCCTGAAACTACACCTGTGTTTCCAGCTTGTGGACAGCAGATTATGGGACTCTTCAACCTCCATAACTGTGTGAGCCATCTCTTATAATAAATCTTTTTATATATATAAAGTGTGTGTGTGTGTGTGTGTGTGTGTGTGTGTGTGTGTGTGTGTGTGTGCACCTGCATGCACATACATGTTCTGTTTCTCCTAAGAACCTTGACTGTTTGGGGCAATTTTCTTCAAGATAAAAAGCAAGTCATTTTCAAATTCAAACCCCCTTCTTGCTTTTCATCCCTCTCAAGGATTTTCTCCTTACTTTTTATCCTTCATTAGAATCTGGATATAAAGGAAATAAAACCCTAAATCTACCAAATTCCAGCATGTGACTTTAAATTTTCTGTATTTCATTTCTTCATCTTTAAAATAGGGATATTAATGGACCAGTCTCATAGACTGTTATTAGAATAAAATTAGACAAAGCATGCAAGTGCTTAGAACAGCATCTACTGCATAGTGAATGCTCAGTAAATGTAGCTATTATCATTATAGTAGAAGGGGAACTTCTGGTTCTCTTGATGCCTTCTGGTCCTGACTTGTCCTTACTGGTCCTCCACTGATGATATAGCTTGTTTCATGTCTGAGAATGCGAATAAAACTGGACAATTACCCCAACCATCACTTTGGCTCTCAACAGGCTTGTGTATTCTTTGAGACTCAGCTAAACCCTCCATCTGGTCTCCTGTTTTTAGGTGGTCTGCCTGAGCCCATGCTACAGGGTTCCCTTGCCTCCTGTTTAGTGACTCCCTTGTAGATATACCGATTCTTGACAGCAAATTATTTTCTGAGACTCTAATGTCATATTTCGTATTTTTCTCTCTCTCCATTTATTTTTTCTTTCTATGCTCTAGTCCTTCAGTTTCTGATTTTGATGATCCAAGTCAAATCATTTTAGAAATCAAAATGAACAACTTTCCTCTGGAGGTCTTACCCTTGTGAATCAAGTTTTTGTTTCAGGCTGTGATGCCTGATGAGTGTTTTAAAAATTCCACTTAACATTTCTACAAACTTTGTTGTTGAGCTTTATCTGCTCTGTCCCTGAGGCAATGAATATTAGGCCAGTGGTGGAAAATTTAAGAGCAAAGGAAATTTCAAGGAAAGAAAAACTCCCAAATAATAAAGTGTGGTAAATATGATGGACTGACCTGACATGGAAAATACATCATATATCTGCTTTAAACACATAGAAACACTGCATAAAATATATAAAAAAATTTTTGATTTATTGGTGAATTCAAAATTAAGAAAAGGAAAGTCCAAAATTCAAAGTTAGAATGGTGAGCAATAGCTTATAAGGTTATCATGACTGAATACAGTCCTTAAAAGCAGAGAGATAGAATGTTAATGTTTGTGTAAAGAGTCAAATCCATGTCATGGGTACCTTGCATGGGTGACACTAGAGTTGAGGTAGATGCATAAAGTGGGGAAAACTAAATGCTGCCTTTCTGTGGACTTCCTAATAGCTCAGGGAACAACAAAACATACATACACATGGAACAGACATATAGAACCAAGTGAAACACAAATATATGGAATCTTGGCACATGACTAGGGTAGAATGAGGAATCACTGATGAAGTAATGGAATATTCAAAAATTGTTGCTGGAAAAAAATGCTACTCAGAAAAAGTATATATTTGCCTACCCCATATGTAAAAATATATTCAAAATAGAGGAAGTTCACTAAATAAGGTGGGGTGGGCGGGGGGAGGAGCCTTAAAATTGTTGAAAGAAAACATGAGGAAATAACATGAGGTATTTCTTGTATGTGAAGCTAAAGATTTTAGATTTTGTCCTATAGGCTGAAGAGACACTGGAGTGTTTCCAACATAGGAATGACATGACCTATGCAGAAGATAGGTGTACTATGGAGAACAATAGAAGAGTATTGTAAATTTAATCAGATGTTAATTTCAATTGCAGCTGCTGTCCCAAATGAAGTTTTGTTGCTAGTGCAAATCAGCATATCCCTGATGCCATGTATGCAAGCTGTTGATTTACCATATGCTTTCATTCCCTAAACCTATTAGGAAAACTACCAGAAACTTTCTTTTCAGCTACTAGAGCCAGCAATATACCTCCATGCTACTTCCTCACGGTTACAGCAACTTTTCAGCCCATGCCAACATCTATTCCTCAGGGAGTTTGATTGACTTTGCATTCCAGAAGACATTACTGTGGTCTATTTCACTGATGATATCATGATGATTGGTCTGGTATACAGGGAATAGAAATTCTTTAAACATTTTGATATGATGTATGAATGCCAAGTGATGGGAAATAAATTCAAAAAAATTTAGAGGCTTGATATCTCAGTGAATTTCTAGGATTCTCCTGTTTTGGGGCATGTTAAGCCACCACTTCTAAGGTAAAGGACAAGCTGTTGTATCTGGCCCCCTCACTACTAAGAAAGAAGTGTAACAATCAGTAGCCTTCTTTGGATTTTGTAGGTAATACATATACTTATTCATGTGTGCAGTTCTGACTATTTACTGTGTGACTGGAAAAGTTGCCAAATTTGAGTGGGGTGCAGAAGAAATAAAGACTCTGGAACAGGCATGTCTGCCATGCAAGCTGCTCTACCACTTGGGTATATAACCAAGAAGATGTGATGGTGCTTAAAGTGTATGTGGCAGACAGGGCTGCTGTGTGGAGCCTTTGACAGGTGCCTATAAATGAATTATAGTGGAAACATTCAAGGTTTTAGAGCAAAGTAAAGCCACTCTCAGCATATAACTATACTTCTTCCAAGAAACAGAATCTACTTTGTTACTGAGTTTTGTAGAGATGGGGTACTGACTTACCACTGGCCACAAAATAATATGTAACCGAGCTGCCCATAATGGATTGAGTGTTGTACAATAGTACTTTGTCATAAAATAGAAGTAATAATATTTGAGACTATAATGACAAGTTCCTAAAGGTACTAGTTGCATGAGCAAGATCTCAGATACTCATGGCTGCTGTTCCTGCTTCCTCTCATGGACTGTCCACCATAACCAGTTGACTTAGGAAAAAAAGTTTGATTTTACATATGCTTCTGCATGATATGCTGACTCTACACAAAACTATATTTGGGCCTACTGCAACACTATAACCTCACTCTGGAGTGGTCTGAAAGGGAAATTCCTCCAGTGGGCAGAACTTTAACCAGTGTATCTGGTTGTTCATTTTTCATGGAATACCAGAGGTAGATATCTACTCTAAGTCATGGACAGTGGCTAAGGATTTAACTGGATGGTCACACAATTGGAAAACTGGTGACGAGCAGGTCTGGAGAAGAGGTATATGAATAAATGTGCTTGAAAGTGAAGATATTTGTGTTCCAGGTAAATGCTTATTAAAGAACAAGCTCAATGACCAATTTTGTGGCCATCAGTCAACCTCCTTCTCTAGCCATCTCACCCTTGCAATTACGAGATGGAATTATGACAAACTGTCCAAGGCAGAAGGAATGGAGGTTAAGTATATGCTTAGCAACCCACACTCCTAATCACCAAGGCTAAGCTGGCTAAGTAATCTATAAACCATATGGGGCTATTTCCCAGGAAGATCAGAGATTTTCTTGATTGATTATATTGCTCATTTTACATTATGGAAGATAGAATATTTTGTTCTCACTGTGACAGACACTTACTCTGGATGTGGATTCACCTTCCCTATCTACAATGCTTTTGCCAAAGCTACCACCTATGAACTTAAAGAATGCCTTATTCACCATCATTACATTCCACACAACATTGCTTCTCACCAAGGAGCTCACTTTATATAAATCAAGTGCGGTGATGGGCCACATGGAATTCACAGGTCTTACAATGTACTCTATCACCAGGAAGTAGTTGGCCTGGTAGAATGGTGGAATAGCCTTTTAAAGACTCAGTTAAAAGCATCATCTAGATGACAACACCTTGCAAGGCTGGGATAATGTCCTGTAGTTTGCAGTATATGTTCTAAATCAGTGACCAATAAATAGTACATTCGCTCTCATTTTTGTAGGTCTGGGAATCAACTATTCGAAATGGGAGTGCTTCTTTTCCTAGGACCTCTAATCAGGACCAGGTTTAGGATGAGATGAGTGAGGCATTCATTTAGCGTGCAAAATTTAAGTGGGTGCCAAAAAACTTGGTAATGAAGATCAATAATGTTTTTTTTATATATTTTTATTTTGGTATCATTAATATACAATTACATGAGCAACTTTGTGGTTACTAGATTCCCCCCATTATCAAGTCTCCATCACATTCCCCATTACAGTCACTGTCCATCAATGTAGTAAGATGCTCTAGAGTCACTACTTGTCTTCTCTATGCTATACTGTCTTTGCTGTGCCCCCCCACATTATGTGTGCTAATCGTAATGCCCCTTATTCCCCTTCTCCCTCCCTTCCCACCCCCCAAGATCAATAATATTTTAATGCAATATTTTAAAAATCAAAATTAAGGGAAGTATGGCAAGTAATATACAAACTTTTTAAATAACATCTTTGTCAAGGGAGCAGTCATTTGCAATCAGCTCAGAGTTTCTGGGCCCATATGGCAATCATGCTCACACCAGAAAGATTTATGAATGTTGACAATAGCATGCAAACTGATTAGGCAAACTGGGACTACATATACAGTCATGTTTTTTAATTGTTGTCAGTTGTTGCATATTTTTCCTTTTTTACCCAGACTTTTCTTTGTGATCCTCTATGAGAATTTTTGCTTACTGTGTCCATGACTTTGGCCTCTGTAGAGTTCTTAATTCCCAATGGTGGCATATTTACATCAGGAGTTCCATTAAACTAGAAGTTGAGATTGCTACCTGCCTGCTTGGGGTTTTTTATGCCTGTGAATCAACAAAGAAGAAAGTTAAGTGTATCACTGGGGTGATTGATTCTTACTGTCAAGGGGACATTGTGTTGCTGTTATTCAATAAGGTAAGGAAGAGCATTTCTGCAATGCAGGAGATCATCTGGAGCAACTCATACTTTCATGTGCTGTGATATAAGTTAAAGGGAAAAGCTACTGATATGTACTACAGCATGGATGACCCTCAAAAACATTATGCTACTTAAAAGAAGCCAAATGCAAAAGATCACATATTGCATGATATATTTATATGAAATGTCCATAAAAGATAAATCTATGGAGTCAGAAAGTAGATTAGTTGTTTCCTGACTCTAAGGGTTGGAATAGGGATTGTTTCCAAAGGGACGTGAAGGGTTTTCTTTGGAATAATGGAATGTTCTAAAACTGAATTGTGCTGATGGTTAAACAACTCCGTAAATTTACTAAAAGTTATTGAATTATGCATGTAACATGAGTAAATTTATGTCATGTAAATTATTTCTCAACAAAACTGTTTGAAATAAGTCAATGGAAAACTACAACAGCCCAATATAGGCAAAGCTTCTAATGATTCAGACCCTTCAAGAATGAAAGTTGGAGTTACCAAACAAGGAAACACAACCTGCCAAGGTACTTGCTGAGGGCAAATAGGTAGCAAAAGGATGTGAGTATAGATACCAGCTACAACTATGTGACCTGTAGAAACAATATAATAGTTATGAGCATTTCTTCACTACGGTGATGTGATTATGCTTGTGTACATATTAACCACTCTTTCCCTCTCTTCCACTCCCCTATTATTTAGTGTAAGATGTTTTAATAGTCTGATATCTCAGAATTTAAGTTATATGCTATTAAGATGTGTGTAATTCATCTAGAAGAGGAATGTATGCAACTCAAAATGTATAAGGGAAATTTGCGTCCTCTTTGGAGAGGGTTTGCATGATTTGGGTTATATAAGAGATATTTGCATAATGTTAGATGGAAGCTTGATTTTGCTGTTATCTTTACTTGAGCATTCAGTATAGTTTAAAGAACATGTCAAATTGACAAGAGGTGAACTGTAGTAGCTTTTTACTGTTTTAGCTTAGCCAAACTGGATTTATGTTTCCTATAGTTCCCTTTCTAAGAGCTGGCCACAAGAGAAATTTGCTCAAAATTTGTATGGCAGAAAAAATTTAAAGCTGTCATTTTTGTGTTCTTACATTTGGTTTAGGGTGCCAGGCAGCTCACCTTTACTGTGATATTCCAGTTAACTTTGTTGGTGCGGGGTACCACCAGGGCTTACAGCTTCTCCAGCTCTCCCCAGATCGCTTAGTGTCCTGGGCCAGGTGTTTGTGAAACTCCATGGCAAGGAATGCCAACTTCTTCTGTAGGTTGCTCATCTGGTTGAGGTTCCAGTTGTCCTCATGGAATAGCTTCTCATGGGTTCTGTTTGTCATTGTAAGATACGGTCTGTCCTCGCTCTCCTCTAGTGCCTAGCTAACCCTATAGTGACTTGAGGCCCAGCACCAGGTGCGAAAGTCACACAGTCTGGCATTGACTTCTTGACTAGCTTCTACATTTGTGTAAGTTCTAATCCATATAATAAGTCCCTTATTCTATATAACTCATAATGGTGTTTCTTCTCTAAATGAACCATGCTAATACAGAAGGCAACAATAGTGTCAAGAGGTAACTGGCATTTTAATTTAGCATTTACTATACATCATATGCTATGCTAGGTATTTTGCATGTTTTATTCCATTTTAATCTTTACAGCAATACCACAAATTAGGCACTGATTTCTCCCATTTTACTAATGAGGGAAATGAGGGTTAGAAAATTTGTGGGATAGAAATGCACAGCATCTGATCTAGTACAAGGACAGACATTGAAAGCAGTGTCTTATCTTTGTCTCCAGAGCTCCAGCTCTGTACCTATTTGCACATTTCTCTCCTCACTTTCTCCTTTTGGTAGACTTGAATTCTGTATTGAGGAAATTATATATAATGCTCTTTGTAAAGATGCCTCTCTAAAGACAAAATGCTTTTCTTTAATTGAATTATAACATTCCAGATATGTTGGTATATTCACACTTTTCCTTGCCTTGGTATGTCTACAGAAAAATCATGAATTTTACATTTACTCAGATCGTCTTATTTGAAGCCCAAGAAATTGTTTCTTTTCTATTTTTTCCTAATTATTTGGACCACTTTTATTCTTTAAAGATAAAAATGGAATCTTTAGGTATTTTTAGAAGAACAAGATAAACTAAATGAGTCACTTACTTGCTCTGTCAACTTATTTCTCTAAAACTAGAACAAAAATGAGCTTGGAATTCAGAAATTAGCCCTAGCATCTCAAAGGAATCACAAAACTCCCCCAGTGATCTACTTTCTTATGAATATTACATGCTTATAATTGAAGAGAACTCTTGACCTTCATAAGCCCAAAGAATATAGAAATTTATTCCCATTCAGAAACTATTTTTTGTTATTATATCAAAGCCTTTGAGAATATTATGAACATGCCAGTTGTCAGAAATTAGCTAATGTAATATTGCAATGAGAACTTAAAATGCATTTTTTCCTAGTCAACTTTAATCAGTATCTAGGCTAACTCAAGCCAAAAACCAAAACTTTCTTGCCCTTGTTATTGTCCTCAAAACCTAGTCTATCCTTCTCTCTCGCACACACACACACACACACACACACACACAAACACCTAGGAGGGTGAAAAATCAATCTTTTTATTTTTAAACTTCAAAGAAAATGCTGTTTAAAAGACATAGGACATGGGTGCAAGAAAGAAATCTTACTGATTGTTCACTACCATATTTTGTGTCTTCCTTCACTGAGACTCTACATGAGGCTTCTCATTTTCATCAGAACTACAATATTAATCAGAAGAAATAAATACATGCAATTAAATTAGCTACAAATGTTTCTTGGTGTTTCTTATTTCCTTTACCAAACTGGAAACCTTAAAAGAGAGGACAGTCTCTGGACCAAACCCAGCCTGCAAATTACAGTATGATTCATATTCCTAAAGGAGAATTTTTACTATCATTTGCCATAAAATGGCCTCCAAATGCCAGTTTCATCCAATTAAAATTCCTCATTAAAGTCTTACAGGTCATCTAGAATTTAATCCCACACAACTTGCTCTCTTCTGTATTCCAGCTCAGGTTTGGCACTCGAATCCCAGATAGGTCTGTTTATGAATTTCCACTCATATTGTTCTCTCCACTGAAAGTACCCTTCCAACTCCCCTTATCTAATCATGTTCCCAGCCACTTGGAAGCATCATTCTTGAACCTTCTTCTTTGTGTAGCACCAAAGATTAACATGCCTACAGAGGTTCAATGAGGATGTGGAGCTTGCAGCTTATTTTATAACCAGTGAGAAAAGACTAGAGGTAGGTAATTAAGCAAGGGAGTAGCATACTATACTTACACACTTGTCTTTACTGTGTGGCTTGGCTTAAGTAAAAGGAGATATTTTTTAGAAGACTGATTTAAATTCTGAGCTTAAATAAATAAGAATTTGATGTAGCTAATGACTCAGACCATAAGGAAAGTTCACTTAAGCAATCTTACTGGAAATATAAAGCAAACTTTGTATTTAACTGTATTATCAATTTTCTTATTATGATAGGTTATTTCCCGATATAAGATCTACTAACCTTCTAGCTGCATTTCTCAAACTAAAGTGAAGTTTTAACTGGATCACAAAAGTATTGAAAGAGGAATCAGTGGAATACTATTGGCATGAGAATTTAATCTCAGTATTTCACTTGGTGAATACATATCAAAGATAGCTGTAGGTTTTGGTAGGTTTATAATTCTTCTAAAAATTTTGCTGTTTGCCTTTTCTTGCCCCTATTCTACTTGGTAGGTGTCATGTTAGTCCTGATCCAACCCCTTTGAGAAAGTATTGGTTAATGTGCAAGACATGACTCCAGTTATTGGGGGCATTGGTTGCCTACTCTTGAGCAATAAGGAAGCAGGACCTAAACTTTTTATCTCTTAAGGAGAACTGACGATGAAGAAAAAAAGAAAGAACAGAGGAAAGAAAGAGAGAAGAGACAGAGAGAGAGAGAGAGAGAGGGAGAAATTTTGGTCTGGTGACAGAGGTTGAGAGTGAAATATTACTTTTGGGTGCAGTATGCACTGAGATATCTCTTTAAATGTCTTCTTAACAAGTGTTTCTGGGAACTTGTGCAGGGTCCTTACATGTAATGAAAAAGTCCCCTATGAGATCTGGTACAGTAGGAGCAATTATATCTCTAACTTCTCACCTGAGCTTGAGATTCATATACCCATTCATCTCCTTGACATCTATACTTGGATGTTTAAGGGTCATCTTCAAACTTAATGTATCTAAAACCAACCTTTTTATTTCCATTCTCTTCAATTCCCACTAAACCTGCTCCCTCTCATTTTCGTTACCTTAATAAATGTCAAATATCATTATTTGAGTTGCTCTAGCTAGAAAAACATGTGTCTTCCTTGATTCCATTCTTCCTCTCACATCATACAACCAATTCATTAGCAAATCCTATTTCTGATTTCTAGTTTCGTACCATTGTGACCAGAAAAGATACTTGGTATGAATTTACTAGTTCTTGTTTTGTGACTGATCATGTGATCTATCCTGGAGAATGTTCCATATGTGTTGGCGAAGAATGTGTATTCTACTGAATAGAATGTTCTGTATAGGTCTGTTAGGGTTCATTTGGTGTAATTTATGGTTTAATTCCTACATTTCTTTTGTTGATTTTCTGTCTGGATGATCTTTCCAATTGTTGAAAGTGGGGTATTGAAGTCCCCTACTGTTACTGTATTGCTACCTATTTCCCCCTTCAAATTTCTTAGAATTTGTTTAATATTTAGCTGTTCTGATGTTGGGTGTGTATATATTTACAATTGTATATCTTCTTTTAATTGAGGTACATACAATAAAATGCACAAATCTTAGTGTAAAGCTTGATGAATTTTGACATGTTACACTCATGTAGCCATTACCCAAATCAAGATATTAAACAATCTCACTTTTTTTGTGTGTGTATCTTCTTGATAAGCTGATCCCTTTATCATTGTATAATGACCTATTTTGTCTCTAGTTACCATTTTGGCATAAAATCTATTTTGTCCAATAAAAGTATAGCTTCTCCTGTTTCTTTTGGTTTCCCCCTTATGGAATATTTTTCCCATCCCTTCACTTTGAGCCTATGTGTATCCTTAAAGCTGAAGTGAGTCTTGTGTAAGCAGAATATAGTCATATCTTGGGTTTCTTCCATCCACCACTCTATGCCTTTGATTGGAGAACTCAGTTCATTTACATTTAGAGTAAATATTGATACATGAGGACTTGCTAATTTTATCTTATTATGTTTTAGCTATTTATAGTTCCCTTGCTTCTTTCTTTCTCTTTTTCTCCTTCCTTTGTAAAACTGATGATTTTCCATAGTAAGCTCTGATTCTCTTTTTATCTTTTGTGAATCTACTGTAAGTTTTTGCATTGTGGTTACCATAATGCTTAAATAAAACATATTATATATTAAAAACAGTATATTTTATACCAATAACAATCTTTTATATTGTATATCCATTAATTATTACATCTATAGTTATTCTAATACTCTTGTCCCTTAACCTTATACTAGAGTTAACATATCACCATATTATGGTAGTAAGACAATTTTGAATTTGACTATATACTTACCTTTGTCATTGTGTTGTATGTTTTCATATGTTTTTATGTTAATTAGTATCCTTTCATTTCAGCTTGAAGAACTCCTTTCAGCATTTCTTGTAAGACAGATCTAATGGTAGTGAATTCCCTCAGCTGGCTTGCCTGGAAGTCTTTTTCTCTCCTTCATTTCTGAAGGATAGCTTTGCCTGGTAAAATATTCTTGGTTGGCAATTTTTTTCCTTTAGCAGTTTCAATATATTACCCCACTCTCTTATGGCCTATAAGGTTTCTGCTGAGAAATCTACTAATAGCCTTATGGGGGTTTCCTTATAAATAACAAGCTTTTTTTCTCTAGCTACTTTGAATATTCTTTTTGTCTTTGATTTTTGACAGTTTTATAATAATGTGTCTTGGAGAGGATTTCTTTAAGTTGATTTTGTTTGGGGACTTATAAGCTTCATGAATATGTAAATATTTTTCTAGCTTTGGGAAGTTTGCAGCCATTATTTCTCTAAGTGAGCTTTCTGCCCCTTTTTTATTTTCTTTTCCTTCTGGGACTCCAATGATTGGGGTTGGCCCTTTTGATGTTATCCTATAGGTTTCAAAGACTTTCTTCACTTGCTTTCATTCTTTTTTGTTTATTCTGCCCTAACTGGATAATTTCAAAGTTGTCATCAATTTCACTAATTCCATCTTCTTCCTGATTATGTGTACTGTTGATACTCTCTATGACATTTTTCATTCATTGAATTCTTGAGCTCCAAAATTTTTTATGACTTATTTCTATTGTTAAACCTCTCATTTTGTTTATGTATTTTTTCTGATTTCATTGAATTGCCTTTCTGTGCCTTGTAGCTCTTTGAGTTCCCTTTTAAAAGCTATTTTGAATTCTTTATTGGGTAAATCATAGAGCTGCATGTCTTTGGGTTTGATTACTAGAAAACTGTTGTGATTCTTTGGTGGTATCATGTTTCCTTGATTTCTGATGTTCCTTGAGGTTTTGTACTGCTGTCTTCACATTTGAAGTAGTAGTCACCTCGTCCAGTCTTTATGGACTGCCTTCAGATGAAAGGTACCTTCCATCAACACTGCCAAAGACTGAGGCTTTCTCAGACTTTCTACGGATATCCCTGCTCCATACTTCTTGCTCCCTCTTGTGGCAGAATTCTTCAGCTTTTATGCCTTCTCTCAGTCCTGCAATGTCCAGGCCAAGTGCTGATAACCTGTCTTGTTTTCCCCAAGGTGGTGCTACAGCTCAAGTTTGTGGTCTGTCACTGGCCCACAGATTGGGACCTGCTTTCTGTGCATGCTCACTAGCCATCCTCTAAAGCTTGTTGTCACCCACCACCTTTGGGAGCATGTACAAAGTACTGGCCACAGCGTGGGGAGGGTGTGTGGGTGAGGCACATGAGGTGCAAGGGTTGCCCATGGGCCAGTTGGAGGCATCCACAATTGATGCTTTCTCACCAGTTTGCAGCCAGGCTTCTTTGATGGAGTCCATTGTACAGCTAGTAGGATCTATGTCTGTTTAGTTTCTCCAAGAATCCTATGTACCCCTTTCCCAAATTCTTCCCACCCCCCCAGTCATGGAGCTCTCCATGTAGTTCTCTAGATGGTGTAGAAGAGAAATTAACCTCTTTGGCAGAATTTACACAGCAGGGGAAGCCAGTTATCACTTGCAGGCTCTCTCCTTCCCTCACAGGAGAAATCACGGACTGAGTAAGAGCTCTCTTAGTCCTAACTCTGCTGCCTTGGGGGAACAGTGGCTTGGGTAAAATCAAACTGTTCCTCTTACCCACTTCAATACACACAAACTCAAAATTCGTATTTTCTTCTCTAACTGAATGCTGTATCTTCTCTGACAACCTGGACTTCAGCAAAAGCTGTCTCATCCACAAATCACTGTCTAAAGTCAGCATTATCCAGGTATCCTGGACTAGGGTTGAAAGAGGCTGGAGTTAGTTCATGGATCACTTCAGTGTCCACAGCTATGTATTACCTATATATGCCTGTATTACCTGAAGCATGGGTGGGTGAGATGCCGCCCAGATCCCTTGGCTGAGAGCTGTGTTGTTGCCTCCCACAGATCCCACACAAGCACTTTTATTCACTGATGGATGCTGAATATTTGTTGTTGGGAGCGGGAGGGGCAACAACACATTTAACTCACAGCCAACAGCACTATAACTAATGCCTACATGAAGTTTATCAAACACAATTTTTCTCTGTAAAGCAAGTCACAGCTTTCTTGCTCTTAGGAACATGTTTTTGTTTTCCTGAGAACTGATGAGATTCCTCCTCCCTTGCTTTCTAACAGCACTATGGGGGAAGGGTGGTACTAGGCACTCAGGGGATTTCCCTGTCCTCATTGTATCCCCACCCTATGGGGTCTAGAATGACCAGGCAGAGCCTGACTTAGGTGTCAGCAACTCTGAAATAATAATTAATTCAAATCTACCAATTTTGCTCTCTAATCCACATACTCAAATGAAGGGCAAGATATCAGGAAACCTCACTAAGAGAGATGGATAAAGAGAAAATGATTTTAAGTGGTACGAACACTTTTTTAAGTTCAAATTATGCCACTGCCCTCAAACTGTGACAAATTAAATAACCTAAACAAGTGGCCATGGTGGAGGTCAAGAGGGACTAATGTCCTCTTTGTTGGGAGGGGGTGGGACAGAAATGACCATGATAGTTTTGTGCCACTGTAATGCTGACATCAGTCCACCTTGGCTTTAAAATATATTTGAACATTTATTAAAGAAAGCTAGTTGTCTTTTATTTCTTTTCATTTTTAGAAATTTGCTGGCTATTTTTTCTTACCAGTGGTGGATTGGGATTGGGATTGGGATGGGGTGAAAATGAAAGATAAAGGATTAGGTCATAGAGTATTTATGGCATTTGAAAAGTATGGGAACAATGGTAATTATAAGGACTGTGAAGTTGCTGCTGGCTTTTGTTAACTCTTTTAGAAGCTTTAAAGAAGAAAAATACAAACTCGGGTCATCCAAATATTACATCCACATATTTGTGACTTAATCGTAGTGTTTAAGGCAATCCTTACCTCTGGCTACCTGAAAATTAGATTCGAGATTTCCTATCAGTGCTGTAATAAAGATAGAATATTTATATATGGTATAAAATATATGTAATATATATAACATATATAATATATATATATAATACAAATATTTTATATATATTTATACCTATCGATCAACACTTAGGTTGCTTTCAGTTTGAGACTAATAAAATAAGCTACTATGAATATTTGCTTACAGATCTTCATATAAACATATGCTTTCATTTATCTTGGGTAAATACTAGGAGTAGAATGGCTGGATCATATGTGGCATACATGTTTGAATTTCTGGATGGTTTCCTGATATCCTGCCCTTCATTTGAGTGTGTGGATTGGAGAGCCTTACCATGCCGCCAATGCCAAAAATAAGGACCTGATGGGAAAGAATGGAATCTTAAGACCCATAGGCAAGCCTGAGACTAATACCACCAGAATACTCTGAACAGCAGCATAGACTGCTGCCCCTTGTTAGCAAAGAACAGTCTCTCCTTAGCTAAAAACACTGTGAGAGCCTCACTAAGAGACACGCCTCAAAGATAATGTTGTCATCTTCAAAATCTACCTTCTCTATGCCTCATTGCCTTGATCAGGGAGTAGCAGTCCCTGCTCAAGGAGGAAGTACAGTCAATCCTGGCTATTCATGGATTCCATATTTGTGAATTTGCCTACTTACTAAAAAATGGGACAATTAAAACCCTCATACAATGCTACTGAGAATATAAGATGGTAGAAAATCTTAGGAAAACAATTTTGCAGTTCCTTAGAAATTCAAACACATATGCCACATGCAATCCAGGTATTCTACTTCTATGTATTTACTTAGGATAAATGAAAGCAGATGTTTATATGAATATTTGTAAGCAAATATTCATAGTAGCTTATTTTATTAGCCCCAAATTGTTAGCAACCTAAGTACTGATTGATAGATGTAAACATAGCCATACAATAGAATACTATTCAGCAATAAAAATCATCTGTTGATAAATGAGGCAAAATGGATTAATCTAAGGATTAATGCTAAGTGAAAGAAGTGAGACCAAAAAAAGTACATACTGCATGAAAATATTATATAAAATTCTATGAAATGCAAATATATAGTGACAGCAGGTAAGTCATTGCCTAGAAACAGGTAGGAAAAGAAGGACAGGAGGGAAAAATTATAAAGGGGATGCCAAAACTTTTGAAGGTAATGGATATGTGTGGGGTAAATGGAGGTTTTCACCCAGAATTTCTTGCATGGTCTTGGCCTATTTGCATACCTATGGATGTTTACCACAGCAGAGCCTCCAGTAGACCTGGACAAGTGGAGAAGAGAAAATGGCCATTCTCTCCTCCTTTCCACTCCTGGTACATAATTGGCCTGGTGCCTGACAGTCACGAGGGACACCCCCGATGGTGTTCCCTCCAGTAGTGGGAGGCAGGGGAAGGGAATGTGCACACAGCCACAGGGGACAGATAAGTGGGGCCTGGATAGCAAACCTGACAGAGCTGTGAGCAATAAAAACCCTTTGACTCAACCTGCCCTTACCCTTCTCCTCCTTCAGTTTCAACAGATTCATAAGGAACCTGCCCTAGGCCAGGAACCCCTTTCCCCCTGGAGCTACATCATGATTGGGGTGGTGGCCTCATGGGAGTGTGTTGATGTGTGCATTATATTTTTAAAATTTTTTTGTACATTTAAATATGTACAGTTTATCATATGTCCACTATCCTTCAATAAAGCTGATAAAAAATTAAATGCATAAATAATGCTTTAAAGTAAGTAAAACATTAAGCCATGAATGGAACCATTCATATAGATTATAAAGGATTAGGATTCAGTAAATATGCAGACCCCCTAAAAATCAATAAGAAAAAGGCTAACAACTCAATAGAAAGTGAGTTAAAGTAATGAATAGAAATTTCATATAAAAGGATACATAAGTGGATTTCAAACATATAAAATTATATTCACTTCTTTTTGGTATGAAAGTTGAAAGCACTTTCTAGATTGGTGAAAATTGAAAAGTTAGACAAAAGTAACTATATTGTGAGGATTTGGAACAGTAAGAATTTAATATAAATTGGTACAAGCACTTTTGAAAACAGTTTACTATTACCCAGGAAAACTGAACATACTTAAATTCTATGACCCCACAATTCCACTAGTAACTATACACCTAAATAAATTGTTGAATGTGTGTTTATAAGGAAGAAAAGGAAGAATACTTACTACAACATTGCTCCAAAAAAACTAATAGAGATCATATAAATATGCATTAACATTATAATGGGTATACAATTTATGGCATACTCATATTTAGTTTATTCATAAGATATTATAAACACGTGAAATGAATGAACTATATAGTGCATACATCAACATAATTATACCTCAAAAACAATGTTGAGTGAAAGAAGAATCCTTACAAATTCTTATAAATTTCAAAAGCAGATAAAACTGAAGTGTATTTTAAGAGTTATATTCTTATGTGGCAAAATAAAGACAAAGCAAAAATCCCACAATAACTATAAAGAAAAGCAAGAAAATGGTCAATTCAGGGTACTGTTTATCTTTGGATGTGGTCAATGAATGAAAGTTCTCATAGGATGCATCTGAGGTATGATGATATTCTGTTATGAGTACATGGATTTGGGGTTTTTGTCTTCATCATCGTCATCATTATTGTTGAATTTGTATATTTATACTTTACACACTCTGTTAGACATGCTGTATTTTACAATGTAAGGATATTTAGTAGAAGGATGGAAGCTAGGGGGTAGGGGACTGGTTATAAGGCTAATGCGGTTATCCACACAAAAGAAATCTGAAGACCTGGAACTCTGTATTATTCGGAAATTGGGCAAGGTAGCTTGGATAATTATTAGGGAATAAATGAGTTAATGTAGGTGCCTTGCATAGTGTATGGCTACAATACAATGATTTATAAAAAATACATTTGGTCATTCAGAGATTTGGTCATTTCAAAGATATGTTTGGTCTTCATCCATAGTTCCTAAAAACCCTTAAGAGCCATAAAGGTGAAACGGATGTCTTGTTATTAATGAAGGTGACTTTTGGGCCCACCTCCCAACTTCTAGAGAGGGGAGGGGGGCTTGAGGTTGGATCAGCCAATGGCCAATAACTCAGTCGATCATGACTCTGTAATGCAGCCTTCATTAGGATCCAAGAGAACAGCTTTTGGTCCTTTTTCAGAGAACTTCCACACTTTGGGAATGAGAACATTTCCACATGCCACCAAGCTGCGCTCCCAGCTCCATGAAGACAGAAGCTCCTCTGCTCAGTACCCTTTCCTATATATTTCTTCATCTGGCTGTTGATTTGTATCCTTTATCATATTCTTTAATAAACTGGTAAACATAAATGTTTTCCTCAGTTCTGTGAGCCACTCTAGCAAATTAATCCAACCTGAGAAGGTGGTCATCGGAACACCCCATCTCTATAGCTGGTTGGTCGGAAGCACAACCTAGTTGCAACTAGTGACTAAAGTAGAGGCTGTGGGCTTATATTTTCATGGAACTCCTCTGGCTTTAATTTCCTGCCTCTGAGGAATTTTGTGCCTTGTTCTATAATATCTTGAGGCTATTCACTTCTCTGCCATAATTACAAGTTAAAGGCAAAAAAGGGTCCTTTATACTTTATCATTTCATTCTGAGCCACTACATTGCAAAGCTCTTATGTGTAGCAGAACTTCAGTTGGAGATTTGGGGGCTACCTTAAGTGCTAAATAGGGCACAACATGGAATCACATGTTAGGTCTTTTAGCTATCATTTGCTGCACCTCTCAAGTAAAAACGTCAGTCTCCTGATTTGCTAATTCTTCCCCTCCTAACCCTCTTCCTCATTTCTTCCTTCCTGGATTACTCTGGAATTTTGAATTCTCCTTTAATATGACTAAACAATTCAGCATCCTCTAGCCACTCCTAAATTTGCATACTCATAAAAAAATTACATTTATTTAGTAAGATTCATAATTTCCTAGAGAATAATTAAATCTATGAGTAGCATATAAACTAAAATGTCTAGAAATAAACATTGAGAAGGAGGTAGCTACCAGATTTAAGTAAAAAATAAGTAATAACAATCACCCTTATTTTCTACCGTGGTTCTGCCATATTCTACAGACACTATTTTAATAACCCCTTCTACTTCTAGATCAGAAACAGTAAGAAATTATAGTTAACTTCATTCTCTTTACTTGGATACTCAATAGTTGTTTAACAGAACAATTTAGAAGAAAATTAAACATCTTTATTCTGTTTCCAGGAAATCAGTGTTTCCAAATAATTTTTTGTGGTAAGAATTTCTAACACACCTGTGTGACATGCAACAAACACTGGCTTGGGAATCTAGATTCTGGGTTTCAGTTCTGGTTTTGCCTCAGAATATTTAGCAAATCACTTAACATAACTCTGTTTATTTTTAAAATGGCATGGGATGTATTAGTTTTCTATTGCTGCTGAATAAATTACCATAAGCTTTATGGCTTAAAACACAGAATTATTGTCTTACAGTTCAGTAGGTCAGAAATCTGACCCGGGTCTTACTTGGCTAAAATCAAGGTGTCAGCAGGGCTGTGTTCCTTTCTGGAGACTGGTAGAGAATGTTTCCTTGCTCCTTCCAGCTTCTAGAGGCTGCCCACATTCTGTGGCTCTTGGCCCCACCTTCCATCTTCAAAGTCAGCAGTGGCATCAAGTCCTCACATTACGTCACTCTGACCTCTTCTGCTTTCCGTGACTACACTGGGACCACAGTGATAGTCTAGGTTAATCTCCCTATTTTAATGTCAGCTAATTATCAATCTTAATTCCATCTGTAACTTTAATTTCTCTTTGTCACTCGAAGTAATATATTCAGATTCTGGTAAATAGGACGTGGACATCACTGGGGAGTGCATTTTTGTGCCTGAATAACAGAATATTTCTGGTATATCTAACCAAAAAAAAATTATGATTTTATAATAAAGTCCACCACAATTTTTGGAGGGAAGAAAGGGTAGTCCCCTACAGTGCTACTGAGGAGAAATACTTCTCTTTACTAACACTGTTAAATAAGTAAGTCCTCTGTAGCGGACATTGTGTTTTATTGAGTGCTCAACTTCTAGTCCATCTTTTTGTGGTACTGGAAAATTTCTGCTTCTCCACGACGAGCCTTATGGGACTGCTAATCAGTTCACTTGTTCTGGGTAAGAAGCATACATTTAACCTAAGGTAAGCCAATTGAATTCTCTCCTGAGAAACTGAATTGTGGAAAAAGGAACCAGACTGAAAATAGTATTTTTGTTGTTGTGCTTTGGTTATTTCAGGGGAAAATGTGCAGCACCAACTACTATTTCAGCCTCTGGAGCTGCCAGTCTCCTGAGTATGTCAAGCCTGACTCTTCAGCTTCCTTTTCCTTCCTAAAAGCAACTGTATAACCTTTCAATAAATTTGTTTTGCTTTTATTAGTTATAGTCAACCTCTAGCATGCTCAATTAAATTTATACCCGCTCTTTCCTTCTTGACCTCTGTGACTGCATTTCCTGGTTCTCTTTCAACCTGTCTGACCATTCCAGTTTCCTACCTCACCAGGTTCCTTTTAGGTCTCCCTTTTCTTGTTCCAGAACTGTCCATTACTAGCTGCCTTTTTTTTTTCTTTACATTTTCTCTCCAGATTTCATTCAGAGCTGTGGTTTTGACTCTGATCTTTATACTGAATTCACAACTCCTGTATTGACCTAACTCTATACTTGCCTGCTATTCATCATCTCCATTTAGAAGTCATAATACCAACTCAACCTCAGTATGACCCAAGTCATGCCTCTCTTACTAGTTTAAAAACTATTTGTCTCTTCTTCATTCCTGAGCTCTATTATCCAGTCATCCAAAATGGAAAATTGAATAAGGGAAGTCTTTCATTTTCATTATATTGGACATGTCTTGTTTTTTTTCTGTCTGCTATGACAATCTCCTCCAGAGAATTGCATTTTTCTCACTGCATGTTGGTTATGGTGCCCTGCCTGCTCTTGTCACAGGAGTGGTCACATGACCCAAAGCCAATATGCATAATATATGGATATTGGGAAAGAGAGGGCATTGTTCTTTAAGTTGCTAAGCTGGATGGATGTAAATCTATCGTGTGGAGAGTGCCTATTTGGTAGAACATAGTCAGTGTAAACAGAATTAGGGCACACAGGTGGAGATCCATAGCCCTGAATTCTTAGATTTACCTAAACCTAAAGCCATGTCCAATTTAGACGTTCCAGTTCTTTATTCCCAAAATTCTGCTTATTTTTTCTTAAGCTAGTTTGAATGGGTCTTCTATCACTTATATGAAAGTGGTCCAGATTAACCTAGGTCAAAGATGGGCTTCAATTGTAAAAACTTAGATTTTGTGAAAGCTCTTGCCCCACCTGTTTGTTTGATGATTTCACAAAGAAGCAAATGCTTTGCAAATTCAGGTATATTATTTTTGGTCCATACTGTCAAAAAATGCATAACACTAAAAATTAGCAGAAATTTAGCTGTAGTTTTCATAAACACTAGTGAAGTCAGAATATCCAAAACAAGCAACCTTTTCTGAGAGACTGTATTAAGAAAGGAAAAAAAGTTTTTTCTCCCCTCATTTTCTTTTTTTCTTAAAATGCTTTCAGTTTATTCCAGTCCCTATGCAAGAGAGAAGCTACAATTCCACTCAAAGACTTAGCTCATTTTTGTTGACTTTGAGCGGGTTAATTAACCACACTCAACTATTTTAGTCTCCTCCCCTGTAAAGGAATACCCAAAAAGATGAATACTGACTCATAATAAATTTGCTATTGAACAGGGGGATTAGAATTACATCCAACAAGAAAAATTTGTACTGTACTAGAATTATTTGAACTGTTATAGTTATAATTCATTTACTGTAAAATTACTTCCTCATTTTGGAAGTATTATTCTGCCTTTTGCCTGATATTTAATGTGCTGTCATTTGGTATACAACACTGTACAATGATGAAATTACTATGTGGATTGCTAGTTATTTAAAATAATCTTAATTTTATGATGGTTAAATAAATTTTCACTTGCACTTATTTAATGTAAAATACAACATAAAAACAAAATGACCTGGTCATATTTTCTGGTAATTACCAAGTTCAGCTTATCTGTCCTAGTGATTGTAAAGGAAAAACAAGCACTTCTGGCATACATTAATTTTGAGGGTGTTTTACTTTAAAAGAACTTGGAAATCAAGTTGATACAGGTAAAAACTACAAAATAAATAACAATTTACTAGTTTTTGTTTCCCACTTTTTTGCTCCTGAGTGAAAAAGTGACTCTGGGAAGAAGAGGACCAAAGGCTCTTTGTTCCTAAGCCTTAGTTTTCTCATGTGCAAAATGGGGATAAAAAAACCTCATCTTGATGAGGACTGAGATCACAGTGATTTCTCACAGTGATGGCATAAAATCTAGTGCTCTGCCACTTACCATGTGAGTGGTCTTGGCCTAGTTGCTTCACTTCATTGACCTTTCTTTCATTTACCCTTTGTAAAAGGGGGCTAATGTAATCTGTCTTATGTAGGTTTGTTGTGGAGATCACATAAAAAATGACATGTGAAAATATTTTTATAAAGTGGTAGAAAATGTGAGGATAATTATTTCCAAAGCAACTACTACTGATGCAGTTTTTCCTACTATGTAGTGCTGCATGTTCTTAAATAAAATATTAAATGGCAGGGGACTCAAACTCTTTTCTCTGTATAACTCCCTTCTTACTTTGCTTTCCTAGGGAAACACGATATAATTTATCTTTTTACTTGTCTATTGGGTTATAGCAAAGTCATTAATGGCAAAGGATAGTAATTGCCCCATGCTAACTCCAATCAAGACAAAATGGACAGTTAATGAAAGTTCTGCCCCTTCTAAGATGTAAATAAACAGCTTTTAAGATGCCACATAAACAACAGATTCTTACAGAGAACTCATCCAATAATGAAAAAGCAACTCGTATATAATTGCAACTAAATGATTGTGAATGTTAACTAATTGATAATTATTTGTGAAACTATACTCTTAAAGTATAATCTTCCTTGAATCAGAACATCAGTGAAAACTAATGTGACAGAAATAAAAGTATAAGGAGAGAAGAAAAATAACAAGATATTTCCATTTTTAATCAGTTTTCTTTAACAATTAATTTCTTAACCAATAATCAAGTTAAATTGAGAAAGGGAGAAATTTTGTAAAGCTAAGTTTTTTGCTTATTAATTTTCCAGAATGTAGTTATGATGTATCTCTCTAATAGCTATCAACTGTCTCCTTTGCAAATTAGTGATTTACTAAACAGATGACTACCCTCTTATTAGATCCCTAGAATTCAAAATTATGATAAGGGGCAAATTATGCATGAAACCACTCTTTTATTATTAAAGCTGGCCTCTAAAAAGGCATGCATTTAAAAAAATCACTCCTCTGTTTCTAGAAAGATTACCTCCAGAATAAAGAATATCAAAAATCTGTCTTTAATTTGGTATATATGTGGCTTAATGTGATTTACTGAACTTTCTGTGTATGTAGAGCAAAATATCACATCCACAACACAAAAATAAGTGTAATTGGAAGGATGTGACATTGGTGCAACATTGTTACCTGCTGACACAAAACCTAGTCCAAATCCTTCCTTCTCTGTTTTTATATTACTTGATCAAATGGAAACCCAGAAAACAATACAGTAGTTCCCTCTTATTCACAAGGGATATGTTCCAAGCTTCTAGTGGATGCCTGAAACTATACATAGTATGAAATCCTTTACATATTATGTTTTTTCCTATACAGACATAACTATGATAAAGTTTAATTCATGAACTAGGCATAGTAAGAGATTAATAACTGATAACAATATAATCTAGTAAAAGTTATGTGAATGTGATCTCTTTCTCAAATCTTATTGTACTGTACTCACCCTTCTTGTGATGATGTAAGATGATAAAATGCTTAGTTTGATGAGATGAACTGAGGTGAATGATGTAGATACCGTGATTTAGCATTAGGCTACTACTGAAGTGATGATATGTTAGGATGATCATCTGCTTCTGGACCACGGTTGACCTGGGACCATAGTTGACTTTGGGTAACCATGGGTAACCTCAGGAAACTGAAACCATGGGTAAACCATGGGTAACCCTGGGTAACTGAAACCATGGAAAGGGAAATTGTAGATAAGGGGGTACTACTGTTCAATACATTTCCCCAAGAAGCAAACTCATTGTGTATGTACCTTTTTAAATCAATGGGATTTCAAATGTAAAGTAATTTATCACATTATCTACAGGATTTTGATCAACATGGACAGAAGGTCAGACTTTGGAGGACAACTACCTAGACTCAAATCCTGCTTTGACCAGGTAACACCTGTGTAACCTGGGTAAGTTTAAGTTAGCTATGTCTCAGTTTGCTCATAAATAAAATAATGATAGTAAAACTACATATCTCATTGGGTTCTTGAGGATCAAATGAGTTACAACTTGTATAGTACTTGAGATAAAGTATACCTGATTGTGGGTAAAATTGTAATATTTCCATAATATCTCACTTGGTTTTAGTGCATCTGCATATCAACAGGCGTTCCTCAGGGGGTGGAGACAGGTTCACCTCCGTATCAATGGGTAATTACCTGGGCAACTAGGGCTTATCTGAACCTGAGAGGTGAGAGGGAGTGCTGGTTTTGCTTCTGCCAGAGCAGGAAAGAGACGGCCCAGACTGCAGTTTGTAAGCAACGTGGGTTTTAAACTTTATTTCTCCCTTTGACTGATTTCGGTTTCAGAGGTATTTTGCCCCAGGATTTCCTCTCCCCGGACTTACACTGATATAGATATTAAATTAACAAAATTGGTAATAAAAAATGGCATAAAGAGCTTACTGAAACCTTCTACAATTACCACTCTGCTTTTGTCAGTAATGAAAGATAATATATTTTTTAAAGGTCTGAGAATTGCCTCAGTTTGCTTTCAAGTCAACAGGCATCCATTAAACAAACACCTATGCGCCTATGTCTGGTACCTTGGTCTCTAACCCTGAGTAAGTTAGTCTTTCTACACTAATTTGGAATAAATGCTCACAGCGCAAAGCTCAAATTTATTAGAATGCCACATAAATTATCCGCTAAGTAAAGCTACCTGCAAATTCAAATGCTTTAAGATGTATATTAATAAAAACGCAACTACCGATTGGGTAGGTCTTTATTTTGACATCTACACAGAAAGTGGCTAAACAGAAAGCCGCACAGCAAAACCCGTGAGCGCGATCCCGCAAAATCACCGAGAATGAAAACTGCCCTGAAACCATTAAAGGCTGCCTAACCACCGGGAGGGGCACCTGGTGGGTTCCGCGAATACCTGAATCTCCGAGGTAAAGAACGGCTCCGAACCACGACCGCGATCAGCGACGAAGTCCCGATCGCTCCTGGATAAAGCTGACCAGTCCACACAGCCCGAGAAGAAACCAGGGGAAAGTCCTTCTACCCGACGGTACGGTTCTGCGGCCAGTGGGGCTTGGGGAAAAGTAGTCTTTGAGTGAGGAGCCGCCGCGCTACGAAGCACCGAGAAAGCTACCCAAGCCCCGGCACTGCCACTGCGGCCCCGCCCCAGGGCACAGGGGACGCCAGTCTCAGAGGCGCCGGGTTCCTTAGAGCTTACGGTTCCCACGCCGCACCTCGTATCTCCAGGACGCGCTCCAAACGCAAGCCAGGGCGACAGCATTCCAGCTCGGCGAGTCGTGCCTGTCAGGGTGACCGAGGTCCGCCGCCCGTGTGTCGGCTGCACGTCACTTCCGGCGCACGCTCGCCCGCCAGGAGGAGCCGGGACGGGTACCGGGGCGCGTCGGGAGGGCGGGACTGGGGAGAGGGGAGTGTCTGCCCTCCGCCGCTGCGGTCGCCGGGGCTGAGGAATAGGCTGAAGCCCTTCCGGGAGAACTGGCCCGATCTTCCTGCCCGGACGCCGGGCGCCAGCGCTCGTAGCTGTCACCGCTCTGACCGGTGCAGCAGCGGAACTTGCCTTAGCCTGTGGAGCAGCGAGGACGAACCCCGGTCCCCTTCACCTTCCTGACCCCATCTTTCCGTCGCTCCAGTCATGGGGAACGCGGCGACAGCCAAGAAAGGCAGCGAGGTGGAGAGCGGTGAGTCAGGGGCCGGTCTGGGTACCCTCCGGGCGTGCCGGCGGGGCGCCCGAGCGCCTCCGTGGGTCGGAGCCCCGAGGCCGCGGGCATAGTCCAGGCCTCGCAGCGGCCGCCGGGAGCCGGTTGACGGCGGCCCTGGGGACCAGCCGCCTTCCTCCTCCTTCCGCCTCCCCCCAGCTCCGGCTGGAGGGCTGAGAGCCATGGGCCGGATGGAGAGAGCGAGGAAGAGGAGCGGTCGCTGCGATTCCCTTTATTACTAGGGCGAGGGGCACTCACACATTCTGGAACGCTTCCCCAAATACAGTCTGGATAAAGAAGACTCTTGTACATCCCAGCCCTCTTCGTCTCCCCCAACCATCTTTTTTGGGAGCCACAGGTAGTGCTGTGAGTAGAGTTGGCTCTTTTCCCTCCATCACTTTGGCCCAGCTCAGTCTTATCTTAAGGTAAGAGGCTGCTAGTCTGCCTTCCGCAGGTGAGGTTTATCTGGGGTGGGCAACTAGGATTTAGAGATCCTTCCTCTCTTCAGATTAGGAATGGAAAATATAATGAGACTAAACAGCACTTTATCCATTAAAAAAGAAAAGCAAGGCAGGTTTGCCTTTCCCTGAGACAGTCAAGAATCTACTACAGTGTATGTAAAACTTAAAGGTCACCCAGTGGAAGTGCTTCCAGAATACAGTGGATTTCTTCTGAGAGCTGAAAGTGCAGGCGCTCTGCACTTCACCAAACAGTAAAAAATCAGGAAAATTGAGTTTCTACATGGCTATATAGCTTAATAAATAAATAAATAAAATCATGATGTTGTGAAAGAAAATTTGGTTTGCCTTTGTCAGGTTCATCTCAGATTTTAAAATTCAGAGTGATGAAATAACAAATGCCATTTGTTAAATCACCAGGAGTAAATGATATCTCAGCACTTAAGGAAATGCCTGATGGTTTATTCCAGTTTGTTTATGTAGTATCATTTAGTGTTTCTATGTTTGTAACATGTTTAAGTTACTTTTGTAATTTAGTATGTACGAAATACCTTTTTTTTCCCCTCTGAATCAATAGAGCAGAATTGATTTGGAAAGATTTAGTCATTTTTGCTTAATGTGAATAATGAGATCAGGTTATGTGGTTTATATTTCACCAATAAGATTTTGGTGTTAATTTGCAGGAGTTCTGGAAAAGTTTGATGTACTTACTCATAAAAATTACCAGTGAACATATTTCCGCATGTGATCCAGAGATTTTAAAAAGACAATGTAGAGTTAGAACTTTAGTTATCTTTTTAAAAGTGCACGATGTAAAAACTAACTGTACAGAAAGTATAAAGAATGTGGAAGGTGTAAAGCATTATTTATACCTGATGAGTTGTAATTTTGCTTTTAACTTAAAGATAAAACATGGGCTAATTATTTTACAATAAATGCTTGGTAATTGAATCATATTAGTAATTTTCATTAGCAAGTGCTGGCCTGTACAGTGTTGATATATTAATAGTGATAGTAGATTTTTCTGTGATATATATGTTTCTGTTACTAAGTTACCAAAATAATTCTCCTATAAACAATACTAATTTGAAGCCCATAGCTATGGTATAATCTTGGAATACTTACAGAAAACAGAGTGGAAACTTTTAAATGTTTATCTAAATATATTTAAGTTATTCCTATGAATAAATTCTTTCCTATGCTTTAACTATAGTGACAGGCTAGTTCTAGAATATGTTAGCCAGCTTTATGTGTAAGTTTAAGCATGGACTCTAAAGGTCATTAGAATAGTTTGAATAAATGTTTTGAAGTGATCAAAGAAAATAGCAAGTGATGTCTCATAGGCACAATTATTTGAAATGTCACATAATGATCATTGTCAATTTTCATTTGCAACAATGTTATCAGATATATGTTGCTGCTGTTCTAATTGTAAGGAACAAGTAAATGTTATTAATGTATCTTAAAACTTATGAGAAAACTTTTACCATCACATGCCTAACTTCTATTTTTTAAAAATTACTCTTGAAAAGATATGCCTTCCAAAATTTGAATGTGTTGTTTAAACTTCAGGTGATATGTAAAAGCATAAACTTTTAGAAATATAAGCAATCTTAGAGGTCAGTCTGTATAATCAATCATTTCATTTTCAAAGCCAGAGTCTGCCTGTAAAGAAACGAGTTGAGATCATACTATTGATGATTTCAGAATAAGGAATAGAATCTGGTATCCTGACTCCATTCTGCATCATTTGATAATCAGCTAATAATTACATTTTCAAAATATCTACCAAGTGTGCTTAGTTTCACTTGGAAATTCTATAAGTAAAAGATCAAGATATTTACTAACTAGTATGAGAGAAAATGTACATGAAAAGGTTAACTGAAAAGCAAAATATGATAAGTGCTAACATTATGGAAAGTGAAGTTAGAATTCTGCAAACTAGAAATAGGAAAATGTTTGAGATGATGATTAAAAATATCAGGTTGATTAAGATTTGAGTTTTAGTTAAGACCTTGCCTCATACAAGTGACTCTAGAGTTTGGTTCTAAAAAAAGTCCAGAAGAATGAAGCTGGACATAAAACTGTTTAAGAAGGGTCTTGGTTAGTTTTGACCATCTGTGCCTATGTTGTACTCTCTTGGAATATATCCCTCCATTCTTAGAATAAAACATTTTCTGGGATTACCCTTGAGAGCTGGAGAGATTCCATTCTCATCTCCACAATTTCAGGAGATAACATTAAGTTGAGTAACTATTCTACTGTAGTGAAGTAAGAAATTGTATTTACATGCCTTAAAACTTAGTAAAAGAACAATTCTTAATCATTACATGTCTAGCTGTCCTGTGTATTTGTAAAAATTACTCTCAAAAATGTTTCAAAATTTGAGTATAGTTTTTTAAACTTTTGCTAATACAGAGAAACATACATTTTAGAAATACGAGAATATAATTCTCTGAGAAGTTTTGAACTTGTCATTCAAAATTGTTTTACTTATTCAGTCTTTTGCTTTTTACTTTACCTACAGTCATCAACATAAAAAATGCATGCCATTTATTGTAACCTGTGTGGGGACTTTTTGTTTATTTCATTAAAAAAAAAAATTAGATACCACAGGTTTCCTGTGGAGCTTTGTGTTATTACATTCTCATGGCAAAAGTGTTAAAGCATATGAATGAAGTTTTGGTACAGAACTAGGTGTAGATTCTCCCATGACTGCAAGTAGTAGAGCCACCATGTGACCTAGGATTTACAAAATGATCTTTGAATGTTTTCCAGAATATTTCTCTATCTTATTAAGAATTTGAAGGTTAGTAGAAATTAATCAAAGAAAGTCAACAGTAGACTAGGTTCAACCCAAATGCAAGTTTGATAACAACTGGCATTTTTTGAGGGCTTACAATGTGCTAGGTTCTCCATGTGTTTTGCATGCCTAATTTCACTTAATCTTTTCAGTTCTATGAAGTAGTTTAGCTATTTTTTTTTCTTTTTATGGATGAGGAAATGGAGGCTTAATGAGCCAAAATGACTTGCCTAAGGTTGCACAGCTAGAAAGTCAAAGAGCAATATTTGAACCTAGGCATCCTAACCCCAGAAGCTGAAATCCTAACCACTGTGCAGACAGCCTGTGTATCCAATTGAAAAGATGATTCTAAGATACACAGAATAGCTAAGACTTTACTTTGTTTCAGTTTATTGTCAATTATAATTTGATTGTTTTCAACAGTGACTTTATTTGTATATATTACATATCTTAAGAGTAATTTTCCTTGTACTATTCTCTAGATTCAATTTCCTCATCTGTAAAATGAGGGTGAAGGATTCAATTACTTTAAAAATCTTTTCAGATTCAATACAGTATAATTTCAAATTAAGCCATAAAAAATTAATTTTGTATACTTAAAGTCTTCAGTACTGTTTGTATTTATTTTTCTCATTTATAAATGTATATGTTCCCTTCCTGTTAAATAGCCAACCAAAAAACTACTATTTGAACTTGTATTGCTATTTTAAAATTATTTAGAAATTTGCATTTTGCCATAGTTAAGAATAGCACTATCCAATCAAATCTCTGCTCTGATGGAAATGTTCCTGTCTGTGTTGTCTAATGTAGTGGCCACTAGCAGCATGTGGCTATTGTGCACTTGAAATATGACCAGGGAGACCGATGCACTGAATTTTTAACTTACCTGTGGTAATTAGTGTTTGGTGTATTGAACAGCACAGGTTTAGAACATAGCTGTCTTTACATATAATAAAATGCCAACCCATCATTCTGTCATTTTGGTAATTTGTGGATCCTTACAAGTGTGTATAGATGAACAAAATGCTGGATTTACCTTTTCTCATACTAGGAATTAACTTATTTCTGAAACATTTTCTCCAAATGAACTTTTAAAAACTTTGTAAACGGATTATTATAGTTTACTAATTTCTATGTAACCTATAAAGTTAATTACAAAGTTCATTTCCTTATTGAGCTCTACTAAAATTAAAAGTTTTTAGTTTTTAATATGGAATCCCAGTCAGTATATTTCATTGAAAATTTTTATAGATTTAAATGTTTATTAGGAACAGGTTTAGTCACCTCCTCTCTTACTCATGTTTTTAAACCTTCTGCTCTCATACATTTTATAAAAGGAAAATAAGTAGCAGATACTTGTTTCAATGCACTAGATTGGCAGAAGTACTTGGGAATAGTCTTCTTTGGGTTGGAAAAATAAAGGAAAAGTCAAAACAAGTAGCAACATTATTTGGTCGATAGATACATATGATCATCTAGTTCCATCATTCTGCCATTGGATATATCAGGTAGATTATTGGTTCTCGTTTCAGACAGCAGGATAGAGACATGAAAGCCAGCACAGAAAAGTTAAGCCATGGCTGAGTGGCAGAAGCAGCGTGTGAAAAGATCCTACGTAAATCAGTATTACTGTTAAGATCCTGTCAGATGGTCAGGAGTTGACTGTAAATCACTTTGATATTCTATTAAATTAATAAGATAAAATAATTAGTATAATTTACAAAATTGTCTATATAGCTAGGTGATAAATGTTAGTACACATTTGTGACCAAATATCCTTGGGAGAATAAGTCTTTCCATTTTTAATTTAAAGAATTAGGTTAAATAGAAAAATGTAGGATTTATGGGAGGTAAATATACCTAGGTCAGTATATTATTATTTTGATTATTTTATCTTAATTAAAAAATATTTGTTCAAGGGTATTATTTCTTGTTCTTGTATTTGTTCATTCATTCATTCATTCCACATAATTGGGCTCCTAATATGTGACAGACTCTATGTAAGTCTATGGGAATAAAGATTGAATAGGACACAGTACCTTCTCCAGAGTGCCTATATTCCAGAAAGGGAGACAGGCATGTCAACTAATTAATGGGTTAAAAAAAAACTATTATAAATGGTTTCATAAAAGTTCAGTGGGAAACTGATGAAAAGTATGGTCATTTCCACTGGAGTGGGAAGGGTGAGATTTAAAAAGGATTTCAAAGAGGAGTTAAGCTCTGAGTTGAATATTGAAAATGGTAAAGGTTCAACAGAGGGATTACAGGAGAAAGTATGTTCTGAGTAGAGGGAGCACAAAGTGAGCAAAGATACAGAGGAGTGAAACAGCATGTTATATTCAGGAAAAGGAAGCAAGGAAAAAAATTTGGAGGATAGAGTTGGTTGTAGGAGAGAAGGGAGATTGTATGATGAAAGATGAGACTGAAAAAAATGGACAGAGGCCGTACAATGGAAAAGATTTTAATTTTATCCCGTCCACACTAGGGAGCCATGTAGACCTGGAAATAAGGGTGTGACATGATAAAATTCGGGTTTTAGAGAGATTAGTTTGGGGGTAATACAAAGATGAGTCACCATGGAAAAAGTAGAGTGGAGGCAGGAAGCTCAATTCTAGGTAAGCCACTTGAGTGAGGGTCTGAATCAAGGTGGTAGAAGTAGGGAAGCAGGAAAGGATCTGAAATATGAGAAATTAGAAAAATAAAAGTGAGTGGACTATACTTTACTGATTACATGTAGGTAATGAGGAAGAGGAGAAATTAGGAATAACTCTCAAGTTTGTAGCATCTTTCTGTTTGTAGATAAGTTGTGATCCCAGTAATGGAGTCAGGAAGTGAATACAGAAGAGGAGCAGACTCTGGGTTGGGGGGCATATTGAACTCAAGGTACCTATGGATGGCATTTTTGAGAAATTATATCTGATTTGTTGTTTTATATGTGGATTGGTTTTATTCTTCCAGCCACGGGGGTTGCAGAGGGGAGGACCTTGGATGGTCAAGGGATCTTTTCAACATTTCATCCTTATTTTGCTTCCCTTTTTAAGGCCAACTGTTCAGAAACTACAGAACTAGAACATCTCATATAATTCCTGTAAATTAAGAACTTTAGCTACTAAAAGTTTAGCTTTCTTGGATTGTTTGGAAAAGAGTAAAAGCCAAAACATTGATGAAAGCAGTGTACTTTTAAATAAACAAAATATCTTAAAGTCAGATAATATATTACCTTCATAATTAACATATGCATAAATAACATTTGCATAAACTATTGATCTTTGTAGTCATGTAGAATAGTGAATAAACATGTAAAATACTCTACCAACGCATATTTACTAAGTAAATATAGAGTCCTTTAAAATATATATTAAAAAGTTAGGATGTACTTTAATAGTAAGAATATGAACTTAGTGTAAGAAAAATCTAAACTGTCTTCTAATACATTCTATTACTTCACTTTTGACAACTATTTTAATGTCTCCAAGCTATACTATAAAAATTGAGAAGGATGGATTTGATAATAAGGCTGTGGTCTTCTCCAGCTTTATAATCCAGCAGCTCCAATGTATTTATTTAAAAAAAGATTCTACATTTAAAAAGTAGAAAGATGGGAATAAATTATAGAAGATTCTCATAAAATTAAGTGGGAAGTGGCAAATGAGCTCAGTGTGAACCAATATAAAATATTTAGGAAAAAATTTTGATCTGTAATTAAAGAATGATAGTTATCTGAATTTTGACCTAAGAAACAAATTTATGAATCACTGAATTAATCTTTGAAAATATTCTTATATTCTACTACAGGTAAAGGGACCATCTAAATGTTGGCAATGTATTGGAAATAAGATATAAAACATTCTACTCTTAATGTAAAACCTTTAGCGCATCCTTTGTATAGTTGTGATGTTCTGTTATAGCAGAGCCAGAGAGAGTTAAGATCAGGGGCAGCTAATAGGAATAAGAGAATGGAAGGTCTATTGCATGAGGATAAACTAAATTCTTCAATCCAAAAAGATTATGGCTACATGACTGAAGTATATGAATAAATAAGTAGTACAGAAAGAAAATCTGGGATTGTTCACCTAAATTTGAAACGCTAAAACTCGTGGCCATTCCTCAAAATTTATAAAAGAGTTGAACAAATAAAAGAAAGTACAGTAAAAATCTTGATAAACTAGGTTTAGAGAATAAATATATTTAACTGTTTAGTTATCATTTATGTTTAAAGGTAAAAACATTTGTGATTATATTCAGCTAGTATATTTTAGCAATTTAAAAATTGCTAGAAAATTTTAATGCTTTTTAACTCATTTATAGATTTTGTAACCTTTTCAACCCCTTACAACTTCCAAAACAGTCATTAGTATTAGTCAGTAGACCTTTTTCTTACCAATATTGAGGTGTATACTTTAATGCAAATAATAGATTGTTTTTCCTGATATGGAGGTATAGATTAAATTGCTTTAATTGACATTGAGGTATAGCTTACATTTTTATATTTTAATCTATTGTAATTCATCCATCTGTACTTTTTTTTTTATTTCTGGGGGTTGAGAGATAAAGAGTTGCCTTCATGTAGTTCATAGTC
>JAVSCE010014905.1:57500-241452 GCA_032199065.1 Smutsia gigantea
ACATTCTTTTCCTTTTTTAAATCTCTCACCTATTAAAATCACCTGGCCTGTGATTTATAGTACATGCGGCCATTTCAGTTGTCTTTGTCGTCCAAGCAATGTGTTGGGTAAAGCATGAGGCTGAGATTTAAAAAAAGGGTAGGAGGGAGAAAGTGTTCTTTTTTCTATTCTTGCTGTGTTATAGTTACTTAAATCATGATGCAGAGAATGTAACCTACACTTAATGCAGTTCAGCTTTTAGAATACTACTAGTTTGAAAGTAGTGGTCTGCCTGTATTTCAGTATGTTACAAAATAAAAACGTAAAAAATGTTAAAATGAGGGCAGGACAAGTGGCTGGAAATGTATGTAAGGAGGTAATTATAAGTTTGGCCTTCGAATTTATGCTTTTTAAGGAGGAAAAAGAAGATATTAGGGTATGAAATACAGTGAAAAGGATAGGAGATCTTGGTAAGGCCTGAAAATTGTTGAATTTGAGATATTAAAGTGAGCTAAAAAAAGATGGTTGTCAGAGAGAGTACAGAATAACTTTTAAATAAGTGTCTAAGGTAGGGTAGGGTGGGAATGTTCATATTAAATGAATATAGAAATTAAATTAGAAAAGTTGGAGTATATGCATACTCAATAAGAATGTATTTAAATGAATTACAAGTAGCCCAGTCTTTGTAGAGTTAAATATAAGAACTATTCTCATATGTACAAAGTACTCATTAGAAGTTCTATTAAAAATCTTAACAAAGCACTTAATATTTTTGATTTTTAACAATGTAATTTTCAGATAAGACTATATTAAATATTTTAATGGCATGAGTTTTCAGTTAGTGGTATATAGCTAAAGACAGTAGTATGTTGGTTTGTATTTACAGTTTATGTGTACTCTTGAATCTAAAAATATTCATACTTGTATAAATAGGAATGTATTTTTCTCTTAGAAATATAGCTTTTACTAGTAGCAAATTAAATTTAGAGAAAGGAATGGAATTTTAAAAAATTCCCTCTCTTTAAAAAAAAATAAATTATTGAAAAGCTTTTGAGAATTTAGAATCTTGCTACTTCATTGGGCAGAGGTTACTTGCCTGGGCTCTTAATACTAGTAACTTGGTGAGATCCTGAAAGTAATAAAAGTGTTGTCAAAGAGGCAATAATAGATGTTACAGCCTATATATATATCAGTCACATAATTATTTTCAAAATTTTTCCTAGTCTGCAAAATGGAGTCATAATATTTATAGATCATATATGATGTGTCATAAGATTTATAGATCATATATGATGTGGGTTTTTTTTGGCATCTAGAAGGTGATCAATAAATAGTAGGCTGGGCACATTTTTTTAATAAGTTCTCTGAATTGCCAGTCAATGGACAACTGGAAACAGCAAATTAATCTATTGGGGTGATGTTATATTAGGTTTAAGGAGCTGATTTTCATTCATATCCTTGTGATCATCAAGAATAAAAAGATAAAAATTCAGGGGGAAATTTTAGAGTTATCCAAAAATTTAAAAAGTTACATAAAACAGCATATATCATTTATTTCTCACAATAACCCTATTCAGTAGATACTATTATTAACATTTTTTCTAGAAAGAAAACTGAGGCTTGGAAAAGTAAGTCACATAGCTAGTTAAATGGCAGAGTTGTGTAGGATGCAAACTTAGACAATCTGATTCTAGGCCCTCTACTCATAATCACAATGTTATACTGCTCCCCTTACATGATGGTAATTTTCTTTTAAAACTTGTGCATTTGAAACTGTTCCACAGTCCAAAGAGCCCTTAGTAGATCTATCTACCTACCCATCATCTTTTTAGAATATAACTTAGCTTTACCTGTATGCCAGTCAGCACTACATGTATAATAACTCCTTTAATCTTCACAGCCCTCTGAGGTAGGAACTATGATTGCTCTTATAAGAGGAAATTTAAGAACAGGAGGTTAAGTAAATTATCCAAAAGCACATGGTTAGTAAGTAGTGAAGCTGGGGTTAGAACCCAGATAGTCTTTAGAGTTTGCACTTTTAACTATTATTCTAACCTGCCATTCATAATAAACATACTGACTTGTACTTTGGTTTTTGTTTTGTTTTTCATTTTTATGTCATGAATTTTTCCATGCAATCAGATATTATTCTGTAGGTTTTTTTCCATTCAGTATGTTATTATTAAAATAATAACATGTATAAAAGTTTTTTTAATTCTTCACTTCAATAGTAGCCATTCTGTACTGCCAATAGTATTAATTAGTTTTGCCTGTTTTATAAATATAAACCTACAGTATGTACTCTTTTGTGTCTGGCTTCTTTTGCCTGACTAGAATTTATCCCTCCAGTTGAGCATTGTTGGAAATTGTCCATTCTCTTTGCTGTATTGTTTTCCATTGTTTGAGTATATCACAATTTATCTATTCTGCTCTTGAGACGTAAGTTTCCATTTTAGGGCTATTATAAATGGTGCTGCTATAAGCATTCTGGTGCATGTATTTTGGTGGACATATATGTGCATTTCTATTGAGTGTATACCTAGTTATGGGCATTCAACTTTAAAAAATATGGTCAAATAGTTTTCTAAAGTGGTTGTACCAATTTGCATTATTGCCAGCATTGCTTGACAGTTTCATTGTTCAACATTCTCACCAACTTATAGTTTTTCCTTTCATTTTTGCTTTAGCCATTCTGGTGGGAATTACAGTAACATTTTTATGACTACATAGTGTTCCATTGTATGGATATGTACTATGTTTTTTAAAAAGCAGCTCCTATTGTTGGAAATTTAAGTTGTTTCAATTATTTTTTTGAAAAAATACAAAGTGTTGAGACTAACATTCTTGTAAATTTTTTAAGACTTCTGATAGGTTTACTATGTGCATAATTGTGCAAATAACATGAGTGTTTCACTGAAACATTACAAGAGTGAGTTATAACTTTTACAACTCTAGTTATTCAGCAAAAGACAGCATCTCATATTTTTTATTTAAATTAATTTTATATCCAGAAAAAGTTGAACATTGTTTATTGCTAATCTTTATATTTTTAATAACCTGTTCATACTCTGCCTGTATTTCAATTGAAATATTTGTTAATATCTTTATTTATTAACATTATTAACCCTTTTTGGCTATATGTATTCCAAACATTTCCTGTTTATTTTTCAACTTTAAACACATTTAAGTTTTTAGGTAAATAAATTTGTATTTTATAGTTATTGCTTTTGGCCTCTTGCTTTGAAAGGCCTACTTATACTCATTTGGTATCTTGCTTCAGAAGGGCAGCTCTTCCATTCTGCTGTCTTCTTCCCTTATGTATGTATGTGTGTGTATGAACATATATACCCATATGTGCTCATATTCAAGTTTTTCCCACTTGGAAAATAATATGAAAATATAAACTTACTCCCTCTATGCATATCATCTTTTTCTGAAATCTCTTTTGAAACCAAACTTCTTAATTAATAGGCTAGTTTTATAGCTTCCACTTTGTTACTTTCTATTTGTACCTCAAATCCTCTTAGGTTATTTCTATTCGTACCTGCTTTGGCAAGGTAATCCTAGAGTTGTTTCTGTTTGTGAGCTTTTTCCTTTATGTTAGAGTATCCATACTCTCTAGTGTTTCCTCAAGTAAGTCATCCACTCAAATACTTCAAGTACTGCCAGTTCCTATTACTTCTTATCTTTGTGACCAACACATATCTCTCTTCTCCAGGCATATTTAATTTTTACTGGATATGTTCCCTAGAGAGTCAAATTAAGGAAATTATCTTTTCCCTAAATCTGTATTGCCTATTTAGGTGAAAATGGGGAACTTCCCTAGTCATGTAAGCTGGAAATCTGGTAGTCATCCTAGATTCTTTCATTTCCCTTATTCCCTGTCTCTCATTGGTCACTGAGTCTTATCAATGATTTGTCCCCTCATTTCCAAGTTCACTGCTTCTAGTTTAGTTTAGATTTTCATCATACCTCTCTAGGATATCTAAAATAGTTGCTTAACCAGTCTCCCTGCCTTCAATTTTCTTAGCATCTCCCAAATCTGATCTGGTTACTCTGTGCTTAAAATTATTATGTTTCATTGCATATAGGATAGAAAATATTCTTAGCATGGCATGTAAGGCCTGGCATGATTTGGCCTCTTTATCTTGTTTGATTTTCTTCCTATCACTCTTGATAATACTTTTTAAGACCCAAAAAAAGAATGTTATTACTATAATTGCATTGGCATTTGTTACTAACTTTAACACCCAAAATTGTAGTATTCAGAAGTATGCCCCAAATACAAAATGATTCTGTACTGCTAGCTAATGTTTATTAAGATATTACAAGTCAATTTTTTAATTATTTTGAGCAAAACAAATCAATCTACCATTGGAAAATGTATTGTGTTAATTGAAAACTAAAATTTATTCTATCTGTTGTTTCCTGCCTGGGATTATCTATATTAATATTTTTCACTAGTATGGCTTATTGAAGATTTACTGTATCTAATCTCTTCCATTATTTGACTTTTATAGAAACATCTCAAAGGAATTAACCAAGGATATAAATAGTGCCCATACAAAATTTCCAATTTCTTGATTAAATTTTACTTAGTAAATATGCTGTTTTTTTAAGCTATCATTTCTGAAATTTGACCCCATACTTTTCTTTCATAAGACCTTTACTCCTAATATTTTCTGTTTGGAAGTCTCTATCATTTGTCTCTTTGTCTGATTAACCCTTTATCACATCTTTCACATTTCATTTATATTGTTTATACTTGAAGAAGGTGTTCTCTGATCTTCCCGCTTTTATTCAGTTCTCCTTGTTACAAGTTTTTGTAGAATCGTGCCACTTTTTATTTCTTTCCCACTGAACTATAATGACTGTTTTTGCTTATCATTGAAATCTAGCACATAATACTGTGCTTGGCACATAGTGGGCACTCAGGAAATACTTGAATAAATGAATACAGTTTCTTGATAGGCAAAAGAGAATAGATCTGAAATATTTTTCAGAGAGATGCTTGTTTTAAATATAGCCATAACAACTTAGATATATCTAAAAATGACTGTAAACTGTCTCTACTGACCCTGTAGAATGATGTGCCAACTGACATTCATATTTTTTATTTTGTATTTATTTCTAAATTAGGATTAGGAAAATAGCCATCAAAATACTTATGCTTGGTAATAAGGAAGATGAATTATGTTCCAGGAGATAATTACAACTATGTACTTGAATTTCAGGTGAGGGTTTGTTTGTTACATTATAAGCAATGTTGTAATAAGAACCTAATATTGCAAGGGATTCTTGTGAACTTGACTCAAAGACACAAGACTAAATGGACATTTTGCGGAATTGAGAATATAGTGGTGTAGTAATGAATATCTATTGGTGGCATTTCCATTTGTATTGGAGGTGAGTGTCCATTTCACAATAAACAATGTCTTAAGTGAATTGCTTCTCAACTATGGCTTGCCTCCTTTGGTTCCTGCCTTAACCTGGTTTTCCAGCCTTCCTAACTATTCTACGATGTACCCATCTAAGAAAGTCCTTTTCTGTTTAAATGAACTAACATCAGTTTTTGTTTTTGTTTTTTACAAAAAACAAGATAATACACATCCTAAAGGCAAGCCTAATTCACATGTCCTCCCAGGAAAGGCAGCTAGATATCTTATCTGTATGCATGTCTCATAGGGCTCCCATGAAACCACTCTTAGGATAGATAGTTAAGCTCTCAGGCACAGGAATTAACAAGTATTCTAATTGATAGTTTGGAGAAATGTTTTTGCATAGAACTCTGAAAGAGTGCTCCAAATTCCTTTAGAAATGAGATTGACAGAAAATATTTTCAACACATAGAACTGGTAGAATTAATATCCGAATAAAAACTTTTTTATAAGTCAACAAAAAGACAAAAAATGAGAAAGATAAATATAGTAAAAGATATGAATAGGTAAATTACTGAAGATGAAATCCAGATGATCAATTGACATAAAAAGGATTTTACTTCACTAGTAATCAGTGAATCGTAATTTGAAATGAGATGTCTTTTTTTCATTCACCAGGTTTACAGAGATGAACAAGTTATACAATGTCATGTGGCAAGCATGTTGAATGTAAGTTAGGGTAGCCACTCCTGAAATTATTTGGTTGTATCTATTAAAGCTGAAAATGGGTATAAACTATAACCTAGGAATTACCCTTTTAGGTATCTTCTGAATAGAAACATTTATACATGTGCAAAAATAAGTATGTATTTTTTTAAAAACACAAGTACTGGTGAAGGAATTGGAACCCTTATACACTGGTCATGGAAATGTAAAATGGTGCAACTATTTTGGAAACAGTTTGGCAGTTTTTCAAAATGGTAAGCATCAAATTATTATACCCTACAGTTTTACTTCTAGAAATCTATTCAAGAGCAATAAAAACATGTCCACATACCACCTTGTGCGAATGTTCATAACAGCATTATTCATAACAGCCAAAACGTGGAAACAATTGGTGAAGAGAATGTCGTATATCCACACAATAGAATACTATTCAGCAATAAAAAGAAATGAAGTATCGATACAAGTTACAACATGGATAGACTTCAGAAGTATTAAGCTAAATGGAAGAACCACATATTGTATGATTTCATGTTATGAAAAAGACAAAAGTCTGTATAAATAGAAAGTAGATTCCTGGTCTCCGCTACTGGTGGGAATGGCAAGTGACTACAAATGGGTGTGAGGTTCCTTCTGGGGTGATGGGGATGTTAAAAAATTAGTTAGTGGTAATGATTACACAAGTCTTAGTTTTCTTTACCAACCCCACTGAATTGTACAGTTAAAACAGGTTAATTTTATGGTATGTAAATTATATCTCAATAAAACTGTTTAAAATGACTTATAGCCAGGGACTTTATAAACACTGTAACCTGAGATGGTAGGCCAACACTTATATGAAGGATATAGCTGGAAGAAATTACTACCAGAGGCATATGACTTTTAAGGAAATACAGAAAAAGGAAAACACACACACACACAAACACACACACGCTCGTGCACGGGGGTGGGGAGACACAGGGTAGAGGGATTCAGGGAAGGGAGAGATAACTGATGTTCATTTTCACATTCTTTGTAATGTTGGAAATTGAAATAACCTGAAGGCCTATCAACAAAGCAATAGCTAAGTAAAATATGTTGCATTTGGAAAAAAAAAATAACTTGCAAAAGTATATGTAGAACATGATACTAATTCCAGGTATATTTTTTAAGTTGTATGTTTTCTGTGGAAATACGTGTGCGTGTAAAAGTGTAAAAAAGGGATTTGAAGGCTGCAAATTTAGAATAGTGGTTGATAATCAAGGGAACAGAGCAGAGGAAGAGAAATCAGGAGGACCTTTAGTATTGTAGTGTTCTGGTTTCCAAATAGATACTATATTTAAAATTATATAATTTTTAATGTATAAACAGAAAAATGGACTTGAAGCAAATATTGCAAACTATCAGTACATAGTGGTATTTCTGGGAGGTGGGAATAAGGATAAGGAAAGAAACCAAAATCTAAGAAACAAATATGAAAGACCATCCTTTCCTTTGGTTACCTAATGTAAAGATGTAAAAAAAAAAAAGTCTGGAAAATGACAGTGAGAAGCCTGGTGCCTCCAAAGCAGACCTGAGGACAGCAAGAGCAGAACAGCTTACCATCAAGGTCATTGACCTCTGGAGCGGGAGCATCAGTGACTACAGCAAGAAAACCTAGGATTATCCTGGAAACAGAGGGAGTTTAAGGATCATGGTATCTTACTGGCAGGGGCCATAATGTTGTTAGTGAATTTTCTAGATTATCATAGTTTGACCATTTTATAGCCACATGTGACATCCTTGCTGTCCTCTATTTCTTATTCAGCAACAATAATCTTGCTTAAAAAAAAGTGACAGAATTTTTCAAACTACTTATAACATTATTCACTTCATCAGTTGAGGAAAATGGGAACTCTTCTCATTTCCTAGCAGCTCTTAAAATGAGTTTATGTATAGAAAACAGTCGATTTTTGTAAATAGTGGGATAACCCAAAACATTATAATTGTTTTGGAATATATATGAGTTTCTTCCTGTTGCAAGAGGAAGAAACCCAATTCAAACTGAATGAAATGTAGAAAGAATTAATTTTCTACAGTAACTTTAAAGTTCAAGTAATAAAACTGCCTTAAGGTGTTCAATATCCAGGACCTCAAATGATGTTATTTAGTGGCATCTTGTAGTTACTGTCAGTCAGACAGTATTTGTGACATACTTGTTACTGTCTACACATGCACAAACATCCAGACGGTTATATTGGAAGAAAATCTAGTAGTAGTGAAAGAGCACTTGAAGAAATACTGCATCAGCAATATTCTTGATGTTATAAAGGACTATAGTCATGTAAAAATACAACTGGCTGCAAGTCAAAAAAGTGATTCTGAAGAGTCAGACCCTGAATGTAAAGGAGTTTTAAGAATTCCTTAATAAATGTTTTTTGATTCTTATAATTTATAGTCTTATTAGATTAAGTAAAATAGTGAGCTCTACCACTTCCACAGTTATCCTCTGGTTCCCACATCTATGTTTTCTTTGGTTAAAGAAAACATATATCCTGGTGACTGACAAATTTCTTTCATAAATAGGCTGTATATGATTTCAGGACATTTCAGGTTTTCTTGGTAACAATCTTAAATAATTTTTGAATTACAGTGTTCATTAACCATTTTCATCTTCAATGTTCTCATTGTACTGGCTGTTATGAATTTTATGTATCTGTCAATGTTAGTATTTTGTGTTAGATCAGCAGAAAATTGAATAATCTTTTTCTAACTTGTTCATATTTTCTCCATTAATTTGATTATACAACAAAGTACCTATCTGTTATTTTTTTAGTATTTTTTTCTTCTGAATAATTTAGTGCTTTTGTATGATCTAGAAATTTTTGTGATTTACTTTTATAAATAAGAACAATTTTTATGGATTTCATGGCTCTTTTTCATCTCTTTCATATTCCATTATGTTTTTATCAAAATTTTATCGTGTTTTTATAAGCATAAATTTAAATGTGAAAAAGGATGCATTCCTCATGTTCAAATCAGGAGTCTGTAGTTTTTATTGAAAAATTCCAAAACTTCTTCCCAATTACAGCTAAAATGGTATAAACCTGTTTCAGTTTCCCCCAAGCAAAGTGTCTAAAATGCCTGCAGCCACTCATTTAACACCTGACATAATGAGAAAAGGAGAGGAAGTTGTAATGAAAAGAGACAGTGGTTTTAACCAATGGTAGTTAAAATATCTTAATTTTGCAGATCTTACAAAAGTGTGTATCCTTGTGAACACAATGCTAGTCTTTTCCATGGTATTAGAATATTCCCCTGCACGTGAGGGTTCCTGAAATTAAAGCTTCTTCAGCTTCTGCTGTGTACCTTGGATTTCAGTTCTCTTATGAGGGAATACCCCTCCTCTGGCTGTCCACTTTTGACTCCTTTGCCTACATTCCTTTTTCTGGGGTCCATTGAATATAGACATAGTTTCCCTGCCATTGCAAGTGGAGCTCCCTCTCAGTACAACTCTTTACTGTGCCACTGGACTGAGATGGCTTCACCCACAATTTAGTATCTACATTTGGTACATTTAGTCAGTTCCCTGAAACAGCCCCTCATTCCTACGGACTCTAGATGATAGGATGTCAAATCTGAGTGGTTCCCTAGAAACCCTTGTGATGTTTGAGGGGAGGGTGAGACACTTCCTCCTCTAAATGTTGTTGCTTACTTCACAACTTACTAGCAAAGTGCTCTGAAGGCCTCTTAACTTCTGCCTCTGATGTAAATTGGCTAATGTTGACAGATCTAGTTTTGTGAGTTTTTTTTATCTTTGTCTTTGTAGGTGGCCTAGCCCCTCCTGGAGGGCAGTTAGCTCCTATTGTTCGTATTCAGTTTGGAGGGGCTGGTCACCTGATGGGAAAATGGAGAGAACTGTTTTCATACAGATTAGTATTTTTAGCTATCTGCTTAATTGCTTTTAGCCCTCAGTTTCAGACCTTTAAATCTTGTACAGAATTGAGCAAATGTTTTTGAGGGCTTATGTGTTCTAGGTCTTATGGTAGGTACCAAGAATGTAAAAATAAACAGATTCATTGTAAGTATTCAAATATAATAATAAAAAGAATATGGTTAATCTGTCACATATTGAATCATAGTGTTTAAATCCCATTTTAAAACCCCAATATAAAAACAAATGTATATATTTTAAGTTATATGAGATTTTACAAAAGATTTCACTTTGCCATTATATAGTAGCTATTACTGAACTAAGTAAATTAAATATATTACATAATACAACATATACTAGTAATTCTTAATTAAATTATTAGTGAATTCAAATGCAATAGTGGAATGATATGGGAGACTTTGGAGGAGTTCTTTTTTTCATAGGATTGTGTAATAGGGAAGATTTTTTTTTATACTTTATTTAGGTATCATTAATCTACAATTACATGTACAATATTATGGTTATTAAACTACCCCTTCATTAGGTCCCCCCCCACCAACCCCATTCCAGGCACTGTCCATCAGGGTACTGAAATGCTATAGAATCATTACTTGTCTTCTCTGAGTTTTACAGCCCTCCCCATGCCCCCCCAACATTACCTCTGCTATTCCTAATGCCCCTTTTCCCCCCTTGTCCCTCCCTTCCCACCCATCCTCCTCAGTTCCTTTCCCTTTGGTAACTGTTAGTCTGTTCTTGGGTTCTGTAAGTTTGCTGCTGTTTTGTTCCTTCAGTTTTTTTCTTTGTTCTTATACTCCGCATATGAGTGAGATCATTTGATATTTGTCTTTTTTGGCTTGGCTTATTTCACTGAGCATAATACCCTCTAGCTCCATCCATGCTGTTGCAAATGGTAGGAGTTGTTTTCTTCTTGCGGCTGAATAATATTCCATTGTGTATATGTACCACTTCTTCTTTATCCATTCATCTACTGATGGACACTTAGGTTGCTTCCATTTCTTGTTTATTGTAAATAATGCTGCAATAAACATAGGGGTGCATCTGTCTTTTTCAAATTGGGGTGCTGCATTCTCAGGGTAAATTCCTAGGAGTGGGATTCCTGGGTCAAATGGTATTTCTCCTTTGAGTTTTTGAGGAACCTCCATACTGCTTTCCACAATGGTTCAACTACTTTGCATTCCCACCAGCAGTGTAGGAGGGTACCCTTTTCTCCACATCCTCACCAACATTTGTTGTTGTTTGTGTTTTGGATGCTGGCCATTCTCACTGGTGTGAGGTGATATCTCATTATGGTTTTAATTTGCACTTCTCTGATGATTAGTGATGTGGAGCATCTTTTCATGTGCCTGTTGGCCATCTGAATTTCTTCTTTGAAGAAGTGTCTATTCATGTCGTCTGCCCATTTCTTAATTGGATTATTTGCTTTCTGTTTGTTGAGGTCCGTGACTTCTTTTTTTTTTTTTACCATCTACAACATACTTTATTTATTTATTATTTAAATATAATTTATTTTATCATTAATTTACAATTACATGTGCAATATTACGATTATTAAACTACCCCTTCATCAGGTCCCCCCCACCAACCCCATTACAGTCACTGTCCATCAGCGTAGTGAGATGCTATAGAATCACTACTTGTCTTCTCTGAGTTGTACTGCCCTCCCCGTGCCCCCCCAACATTACATCTGCTAATCGTAATGCCCCTTTTTCCCTCTTATCCCTCCCTTCCCACCCATTTTCCCCAGTCCCTTTCCCTTTGGTAACTATTAGTCCGTTCTTGGGTTCTGTGAGTCTGCTGCTGTTTTGTTCCTTCAGTTTTTTTCTTTGTTCTTATACTCCACATATGAGTGAAATCATTTGATACTTGTCTTTTTCGGCTTGGCTTATTTCACTGAGCATAATACCCTCTAGCTCCATCCATGTTGTTGCAAATGGTAGGATTTGTTTTCTTCTTATGGCTGAATAATATTCCATTGTGTATATGTACCACCTCTTCTTTATCCATTCATCTACTGATGGACACTTAGGTTGCTTCCATTTCTTGGCTATTGTAAATAGTGTTGCAATAAACATAGGGGTGCATCTGTCCTTTTCAAATTGGGCTGCTGCATTCTTAGGGTAAATTCCTAGGAGTGGAATTCCTGGGTCAAATGGTATTTCTATTTTGAGTTTTTTGAGGAACCTCCATACTGCTTTCCACAATGGTTGAACTAATTTGCAGTCCCACCAGCAGTGTAGGAGGGTTCCCTTTTCTCCACATCCTCGCCAACATTTGTTGTTGTTTGTGTTTGGATGTTGGCCATCCTCACTGGTGTGAGGTGATATCTCATTGTGGTTTTAATCTGCATTTCTCTGATGATTAGCGATGTGGAGCATCTTTTCATGTGCCTGTTGGCCATCTGAATTTCTTCTTTGGAGGAGTGTCTATTCATGTCCTCTGCCCATTTCTTAATTGGATTATTTGCTTTCTGTTTGTTAAGGTGCATGAGTTCTTTATATATTTTGAATGTCAACCCTTTATCAGATAAGTTTTTTATGAATACATTCTCCCATACTGTAGGATGTGTTTTTGTTCTACTGATGGTGTCCTTTGCTGTACAGAAGCTTTTCAGCTTGATATAGTCCCACTTGTTCATTTTTGCTTTTGTTTCCCTTGCCCGGGGAGATATGCTCATGAAGAAGTCGCTCATGTTTATGTCCAAGAGATTTTACCTATGTTTTTTCCTAAGAGTTTAATGGTTTCATGGCTTGCATTCAGGTCTTTGATCCATTTTGAGTTTACTTTTGTGGATGGGGTTAGACAATAGTCCAGTTTCATTCTCTTACATGTAGCTGTCCAGTTTTTCCAACACCAGCTGCTGACGAGGCTGTCATCTCCCTATTGTATATCCAAGGCTCCTTTATCGTATATTAATTGACTGTATATTTTTAGATTAATGTTTGGATTTTCTATTCTGTTCCACAGGACTGTGGGTCTGTTTTTGTGCCAATACCAAATTGTCTTGATTACTGTAGCTTTGTAGTAGAACTTGAAGTCAGGGAGCATAATTCCCCCTGTTTTATTCCTCTTTCTCAGGATTGCTTTGGCTATTCCGGGTCTTTTGTGATTCCATATGAATTTTAGAATTATTTGTTTCCAGAAGAAAGCTGTTGGTATTTTGATAGGGATTGCGTTGAATCTGTAGATTGCTTTAGGTAGTATAGCCATTTTGACAATATTTATTCTTCCCAGCCAAGAGCATGGGATGAGTTTCCATTTGTTAGTGTCCTCTTTAATTTCTCTTAGGAGTGTCTTGTAGTTTTCAGGTACAGGTCTTTCACTTCCTTCATTAGGTTTATTCCTAGGTATTTTATTCTTTTTGATGCAATTGTGAATGGAATTGTTTTTCTGATTTCTCTTTCTGTTATTTCATTGTTAGTGTATAGGAAAGCAACAGATTTCTGTGTGTTAATTTTGTATCCTTCAAATTTGCTGAATTCAGGTATTCTAGTAGTTTTGGAGTGGGGTCGTTAGGGTTTTTTTATGTACAATATTATGTCATCTGCAATAGTGACAATTTGACTTCTTCTTTACCGATCTGGATGCCTTGTATTTCTTTGTTTTGTCTGATTGCCATGGCTAGGACCTCCAGTACTATGTTGTATAACAGTGGAGAGAGTGGGCATCTCTGTCTTGTTCCCCATCTTAGATGAGAGGCTTTCAGCTTCTCGCTGTTAAATATGATGTTAGCTGTGGGTTTATCATATATGGCCTTTATGATGTTGAGATACTTGCCCTCTATACCCATTTTGTTGAGAGTTTTAATCATGAATGGATGTTGAATTTTGTCAAATGCTTTTTCAGCATCTATGGAGATGATCATGTAGTTTTTGTTCTTCTTTTTGTTGATGTGGTGGATGATGTTGATGGATTTTCGAATGTTGTACCATCCTTGCATCCCTGGGATGAATCCCACTTGATCATGGTGTATGATCCTCTTGATATATTTTTGAATTTGGTTTGCTAATATTTTGTTGAGTATTTTTGCATCTACGTTCATCAGGGGTATTGTTCTGTAATTTTCTTTTTTGGTGAAGTCTTTGCCTGGTTTTGGTATTAGAGTGATTCTGGCTTCATAGAATGAGTTTGGAAGTATTCCCTCCTCTTCTATCTTTTGGAAAACTTTAAGGAGAATGGGTGTTATTTCTTCTCTGTATGTCTGCTAGAATTCAGAGGTGAATCCATCTGGCCTGGGGTTTTGTTCTTCAGTAGTTTTTTGATTACCGCTTTAATTTCGTTGCTGGTGATTGGTCTGTTTAGTTTTTCTGTTTCTTGCTTGGTCAGTCTTGGAAGGTTGTATTTTTCTATGAAGTTGTCCATTTCTTCTAGGTTTTCCAGCTTGTTAGCATATAGATTCTCATAATATTCTCTTATAATTCTTTGTAATTCTGTGGAAACCATCGTCATTTTTCCTTTCTTATTTCTGATTCTGTTTATGTGTGTTGTCTTTTTCTCTTAATAAGTCTGGCTAGGGGTTTATGTATTTTGTCTATTTTTTTCAAAGAACCAGCTCTTGGTTTCATTGATTTTTTTTCTATTGTCTTATTCTTCTCAATTTTACTCATTTCTTCCCTGATCTTTATTATGTCCCTCCTTCTGCTGACTTTGGGCTTCATTTGTTCTTCTTTTTCCAATTTCAGTAATTGTGTCTTTAGACTATTCATTTGGGAATGTTCTTCCTTCTTTAAATAGGCCTGGATTGCAATATACTTTCCTCTTAGAAATGCCTGTGCTGCGTCCCACAGAAGTTGTGGCTTTGTGTTGTTGTCATTAGTCTCCATATATTGTTTGATCTCTGTTTTAATTTAGTCATTTATCCATTGATTATTTAGGAGAATGTTGTTAAGTCTCCATGTATTTGTGAGCCTTTTTGTTTTCTTACTCAAATTTATTTCTACTTTTGTTCCTTTGTGATCTGAGAAGTTGGTTGGTAGAATTTCAATTTTTTTGATTTTACTGAGGTTCTTTCTGTGGCGTAGTATGTGGTCTATTCTGGAAAATGTTCCATGTGCACTTGAGAAGAATGTGTATCCTGTTGCTTTTGGGTGTAGAGTTCTGTAGATGTCTGTTAGGTCCATCTGTTCTAGTGTGTTGTTCAGTGCCTCTGTGTCTTTACTTATTCTCTGTCTGGTTGATCTGTCCTTTCGAGTGAGTGGTGTGTTGAAGTCTCTAATATGACTGCATTGCTTTTTATTTCGTCCTTTAATTCTGTTAGTATTTGTTTCACATATGCCAGTGCTCCTGCGTTGGGTGCATATATATTTTAAATGGTTATATCCTCTTGTTGGACTAACCCCTTTATCAGTATATAATGTCCTTCTTTATCTCTTGCTACTTTCTTCGTTTTGAAGTATTTTGTCTGATACAAGTACTGTAACACCTGCTTCTTTCTCCTTGTTGTTTGCATGAAATGTCTTTTTCCATCCCTTCTCCTTTAGTCTGTGTATATCTTTGGGTTTGAGTTGAGTCTCCTGTAAGCAGCATATAGATGGGTCTTGCTTTTTTATCCATTCAGTACCTCTGTGTCTTTTGATTGGTGCATTCAGACCATTTACATTTAGGGTGATTATCGATAGATATGTACTTATTGCCATTGCTGGCTTTAGATTCGTGGTTACCAAAGGTTCAAGAGTAGGTTCTCTACTATCTAACAGTCTAACTTAACTTTCTTGTTAAGTTATTGTAAACACCTCTGATGTTTCTTTATTTCTCTCCCTTCTTATTCTTCCTCCTCCATTCTTTATATACTAGGTGTTTTATTCTTTGCCCTTAGTTAGTGTTGGGATGGTCTGCTTTCTTTGCTATAATTTTATTTTCTCTGGTGACCTCTTTTTAGCCTTAGGAGTGCTTCCATCTTTAGCAGTCCCTTTAAGATATCCTGAAGAGGTTGTTTAGGGGGCAAATTCCCTGAGCTGTCACTTGTCTTGAAATTGTTTAATCCCCCCCTCAAATTGAAATGATAATCGTGCTGGATACAGTATTCTTGGTTGGAGGCCCTTCTGTTTCATTGCGTTAAATATATCATGCCATTCTCTTCTGGCCTGTAAGGTTTCTGTTGAGAAGTCTGATGATAGTCTGATGAATTTCCTTTGTAGGTGATCTTTTTTCTCTCTCTAGCTGCCTTTAATACTCTGTCCTTATCTTTGATCTTTGCTATTTTAATTATTATGTGTCTTGGTGTTGTCTTCCTTGGGTCCCTTGTGTTGGGAGATCTGTAGGCTTCCATGGTTTGAGAGACTATTTCCTTCCCCATCTTGGGGGAAGTTTTTAGCAATTATTTCTTCAAAAACACTTTCTATTTCTTTTTCTCTCTCTTCTTCCTCCGGTACTCCTATAATGTGAATGTTGTTCCGTTTGGCTTGGTCACACAGTTCTCTTAATATTCTTTCATTCCTAGAGATCCTTTTATCTCTCTCTGCCTAAGCTTCTCTGTATTCCTGTTCTATGATTTCTATTCCATTAACAGTCTCTTGCATCTCGTCCAGTCTGCTGCTAAGCCCGTCTGTTGCTTGTCCCATCTCTGCATTGTCTTTCCTCACTTCACTCACTTCCTCCCTTAGCTCTTGCATATTTCTCTGTAGATCCGTCAGTATGGTTATGACTTTTACTGTGAATTCTTTTTCAGGAAGATTGTGTATGTCCATCCCATCAGGCTCCCTCTCTGGGGTTTTCTGTTCTGGGGTTGTCTGGATAAGCTTTGTTTGTACCACATTCCTCTGTCTTTTCATGGCGATAGAAGTGGTCAGAAAAAGAAAAAAAGAAGAAAGGGAAAATAGAGGAAAATAAAAAAACACACCCACTAGGTGTAGTTTCTGTGAGGATCGTGTAGGTGACACTGCTGCTACACTATTCCGCAGCTGCGGTCCCTCAGCCGGACCACGGCCCTCCGCTAGGCCGTTTGTTACTCTGGCCAGGGAGGGAACGAATGGGAGGCTCCTAATTTCTGTGGAAGTCTCGGTGTGACTGCTTTTCCCAGCCACAGTCCAAGGAGACCAAAATTCCCCAGGACTCCCAGCCTGTTGGCTGAGTGCGCTGGGACGATCCTGCCCCTCCGTTGGGCCCCTGTCTCTTTAAGACCCCCTAATAATGTGTGCGCTTTTCTTTTGTCCTGGGGAACCGACTGAGTTGACCTAGCATCTTGGTCCTGCACCTCTGTCTCTCCAATCTCCGATACACTGCGCGAAGTGTGTCAGTGCTCCCGGCGCAGATCACCAGGACTGGTTATTTGGTGGGCCTGTGCTTCCACTCCCTCCCCGCTCTGAATCCTCTCTTCCCACCAGTGTGCTGGGGTAGGGGAGTGCTCGGGTCCCACCAGGTCGCGGTCTGTATCTTACTCGCTTTGCAGGGTGCCGAGTCCTCTCAGGTGTAGCTGCAGGCTGGGTGTCGTCCTGTATCTTCTGGTCTCTCTTTTAGGAATAGTAGTATTTGTTGTATTTTCATAAATATATTTGGTTTTGGGAGGAGATTTCCGCCGCCCTGTTCATGCCGCCATCTTCCTGGAAGTCCCAATAGGGAAGATTTGTCAGGGGGAGAAGGGATTACTTTCTCATATGGTGGTCAATGTAAGAATTTTATAGTTTGATTTGTATCCGTGATATAATACTCTTGCACATCTCTAGTACATAAAATTCTTTTTTGTATAAGGATCTAAAATTATGGATTTTGCATATAGTTAAAACCTTTGGTAATGACAATTAAAGATTTTTTTGGTTTTGTGTATGAAGTCTAAATTGCTCCACTCTGCCACCTTGTGGCTGACTTCATGTCTTACATTTCTGTCAACTAGGTATTGAATTGTTCCTGTCATGGTTGGCACCATAGCATTTTGGGGCCTGGGAGATTTCACATGGGGTCAGTTTAAGATATAACATAGTTCTAGTGCCTTTGGCCCCCATTTATTTATTAGTTCTAAAATGTGTCAGAGTTTATTGGAATAGGGTACCATATGATGATGTGTGGGGTTGTTTAACAGTATGTAGTTATAACTACTTTTGGCTTTTCCACAATACTAAAGTTTGATCACATATTACTCATTGTTAAAAATACATCAAGTTTGTTAGGTATTTATCACAGTCACAATAAGAAAATTACTTTGAGAGTGATGTAGAAATGAAAGCTAATAAACTCACTGCTATATTCTTATAAAGGAACTAACGTTGGTTCAATACTTATTGGAACTCTAAAAAGGAGAAACTGTATGCATGTTAACGAAATCTTCATACTTGTACGTCCTTGGTTTTGTGACTCAGTGTATTTTCATTTATTCAAAAAGTACTTTGGTAAAGGCTTAAAACTTTTGAAACTGTAATTCATTTATAAGTATGGTACACTACTTAGGAAGACATAGGGAGAAGGAATTAAAGTAGAAAAAGGATATTGCAGTTTTGTGACTTCTTACAACATATTTTACCTCACCATGCCTCTGGAAAGTGAGATAATAATACTCATCTTAAAGTAGGTTTTTTGGTGATAAATGTGTTATTTACACCATGTAAAATGCTTAGAACAGAGCCTGGAATATAGTAAGCATTATCATCCATCTTAGAACATTTAAAATAAATTACATCTTCTTACGTATTTTGTAAGTGAATAGACTCCAAAATATCACAGATAATAAGTTTATATCGATTAGTAAATTAAAGTAGAAAAATTGAAGACAGTGAAAATACGTAGCTTCCTAAAGTAATGTAAGGATATATGTAATATACTGGGGCCCAATAAAGGCCCTCTATTTCTGTCTGTGACTCATCTTTGACTTAAGAAACTTAAAATTGCCTCATAAAAGAGCTATGGTGTCTCAAAAAATTAATCAATTCAAAAACTTTTATTGAATGTTTATAATGTTATCATCATGGTGTTAGATTCTAGAGGTAGAAAATTATAGGAGAAACTGACAAGAGTTTAGAATTATAAAATATAATTGTTCAGTGTGGTCAGTACAATTATATGGTGTTAATGTATTTTAAGAGCTAGAACATGGGAAATAATATCGAAGTAGGAATTTGATAGGAGAAAGTCATCTTACATAAATAGGACTTTCATGCTTGATTGTTTTGACTATTGGTTTATTTGTACATTCTCACATTCATCTTAGTACTACTATGCTTCCTTTCATATGCTGAATGCTTTGTCACACATCACCTGAAGAATGAGGTTTTCAAGCACTTGTGTTTTAGTAGGGTAGAGCAGGCTTCCATTATCGTCATTCTGGGTAAAGGTAAACTATTCTTCTGGGTCCACATTTGTAATGTTGCTGTCTCAGACTATAGTCCTCTATGTTCACTCCCTATTCTGTGGAGGCAGATCTACCACGCTGGCAACCAGATACCTGAGGCTTGGAACTTGCCCTTATCTATACTAATGAGGATTCTTATGTGAGTCAAAGGAGTGACTCTATTTGTGCAGTGATGGTGAGAGTTGAGAGGATAAGGTTTATCTTCATCACTTCTGTTTTGGGTATTTAGAAAGTCCCTCCATGGAGATTTAGATACTGGACTGTTTGGCCAAAATCTTGGCTAGTGAGTCAATGGGAAGGTTCTCATTAACATAAAGGACTATAAGCTCTAGAGAGAGAGAGTGCCTGCACCAACTATGACTAGAGGTTTCATATTTTCATATTTCATATATTTTAGTGCTCTGGAAATGGAATCCCACTTTCCCCACCCTGTCACCTTACTACATTTAAGTCTTATATTACTTTCTATTGCTGCCATAACAAATCACTATAAATTTAGCAGATTAAAATAATACCCATTTATTATCTCATAAATCTGTAGGTTAGAATTCTGGCAGGCTCTTACCTGGAACTTCTGGGGAAGTATCTGCTTCCAAGCTCATTCATATTTTTGGCAGAATCCATTTCCTTGTGGTTATAGGACTGAGGTTTCTGTTTCCTTGTTGGCATTATCTGGTGGCCACCCTTACTTGAGGCCTCTTTCTGGTCTTTGCATATAGACTTTAATATCCCAGAGTCAGCAATGGTGCATTAAATCATTTTCATGCCTGGAACCTGACAACTTCTTGCGCTGGCTCTCTTCTGTTTCAAACTGGAGACAGTTCTCTGCTTTTAATAGCTAATGTGGTTAGATTGGACCAACCTATAATCCACAAAAATCTGTCTTCAGGTAATTAATTTGTAACCTTAATTACATCTACAAAGTCCCTTTAGCCATGTATTGTAACATATTTACAGGTTCCAGGGAATTGGTGTTTTAATGGGAGAGGGAAGGGTTCTATTAGAACTCCATTGTTTAACTTTCAAGTATGGTTTTGAACCAAAGTGGAAGATTGTATGGACAAAGGAATAGAGTTAAGAAAGAGCATGCTGTACTCAAGAAATGTTAGTTAAGTTATTATGATCACTGTTTGAGATATAAATTGGTGAAATGGGCTAATTGGAGGCTGGTTTAAGGTTTGCAAAGGTCCTTGATTACTATGCTAAGGGTTTGGATTTTGTGAGCCACAGGAAGTCACTTGAATTTTCTTTTCTTTGGAATGAGGTAGAATTATGTTTTAGAAATATATTTGTGTTTTAGTAATATGACAATATAATGAGTGTTGGAACTAAGGTATTGGGAGTTTAGAGAGAAGAGGAAGTGCAGGGAGTCTGACCTTTGGTGTGCATATCAGACTCGTATATATAACTATTGAGAGGAGGGTTTAATTAATATTTAGAGTAAATTTAAGCTATTCTTTCTTCCCCTGGACAACCAGATATATAAAACAGTTAACAGACATACATATGATTAAAATAAAATTAAGAATGCAATGATGTATTCCAGACTCATGTCCAACTCTCTTTTTGAATCTCCAATTTGATGTCTAATTAATAATGTCCAACAAAATATTTCTCTATTACATCTTTCCAACCTTTTAGTTCTTCACCCTTCCCTGTCTTAGTAATTGATAACACTATTTACCCAGATGCTCAAGCCAGAAACATAGTTATTATTTTTTATAATCTCCTTTTATTCATTCTGTAGGCTTAATCTGTTTGTAAATCTTCCCAGTTCTCCAAAGTATATATGAAATTTTATCCATTTCTCTCTTCCAACATAATCTCAGTTTAAGTGGCCACCATCTCTTGCCTAGACTCTTGCAGTAGTAGTCTTAACTGTTTTCCCTGCTTCTATTCTTACCATCAACTTATACAGTTCATTTCCCAATTCATTCCTCCTCCACATCTTACCCTCATACCAATAGCAAAACAGAAAAAAACAACTATGCAAATATCCAGCTATATAACAGGGCTCCAGTATAAAAACAATGGTTACAGTTGAAAATCTTGAAAGAAGCCAGAGTGGGATGGAGAAAACCTTACCCATAGAGGAACAGAATTATAATTACAGCAGACTTCTCATCTCCATGCAAAGAAGAGAGTAGAGAAAATATTTAAAAGTTGAAAGAAAAAATCCACTAACTTATAATTCTGTATAGTGAAATTAACCTTCGAAAGTGAAGGACAAAGACTCTCTCAAACAAAAACTAAGGCTATTCTATCTGTTCTACAAGAGATGATAAAATAAGTTATTCAGGGAGAAAGAAAACAATATATAGGTTAGAAAGGTGGATGTACATAAAGAAAGGAAAAGCATCAGATAGGAAAAAAAAGTGAAGGTAAAATAGAATCTTTTCTTATTCATCATTGATCTAAAAAATAACTGTTTAAAGTCAGAGTAATGACGAGACCTCACCTCTTCCACCATGTGAAGACACAGAAAGAAGAGGTCTCACCACACACCAAATCGGCCAGAGCTTTATCTTGGACTTACAGCCTCCAGAACTGTGAGAGATAAAATGCCTGCCATTTAGAGAATTAAAGATAATACAACTAATCCTGAAAGAGCAACAGGAAAGAGGGCTGTGCCAGACTACATACACCTAGAGAAAAGAATAAACCTCACAGAACAGGGTAACATACCAAAGCCATGGTCTGGCGGGACCTAAGCCCTTCCCCAACCTCAGCTCACCAGTGGGAGGAAGAGAAACATAGCCGGGAGGGAGTGAAGGCCTGGGACTTCTAAACACCTATCTCTGGAGATCTGCTCTGGGAGCACAAACTACATTTAATGGTGCTCTCATGATTAGGGGAATTGGAAAGCTAAGACAGGCAGAATACCTGGAGAGACTGAGATTCCAGTTGCTTATGGAAAGCAGGGATCCATATCTGGGTGCTCTGGGACAAAGAAAGACGGGCAGTCTGAGAGACTTCCTCATAGTGAGAGGGCTGCTAAAGGGGCAATGACTGCACAGAGCTTACTGCTCAGGAGAAAGGACAGGTAGACAAAATTGTCCTGGTGCACTCTTCCCTGCAGGTTTGGAACTTTCACGATCGTGAGGCACTTTACCCTCGTGGCTGGCTACACAGCTCCAAGGACCACCTCCATGATACGCAGCCTGCTGTGCCTTCCTCTCAGCCAGTCCCACCTGGCTCACAAACCAGCAAATCCTATGCTGTAGTTAGGCCAGCCAGAGGGAAGCCTGCCTACAGCAGCTACAAATGCAAAGCATACCTGTGTGCTTGGCCCAGTGGTTCTGGCAATTAGGACAGGCATAGCAGCCGGGAAGCAGGAAACAGCTCTTTCCTCCCCTCAGGCACCAATATTGCTCCTCTGCAACCCCGACATTGCTCCAGGGGCTGAGCAGCTCCAGAGAGTAGAGCTTCTGGGCACTAGAGGGAGCCACATACAAATATGAAACTTCAAAGGAACCTGGTTCAAAGCAAAATTATGAATACACCCGAGAAAGATTCAAATGAAATCAACTTCATAAATCTTCCTGAAAGAGATTTCAAAGTAAAAATCATTAACATGTTCATGGAGGTACAGAAATATTCAAGAACTGAGGAATGAATTCCAGTTCGAGATCCAAACATTATGGAACACAGTATCAGAAATGAAACACACAATGGAAGGTTTTAAAAGCATATTAGATATGGTGGAGGAGACAATAAATGAAATAGAAATTAGAGGAGAGGAATAAATAGAAGCTGAGGCACAGAGAGAAAAAAGGATCTCTAAGAATGAAAGAATACTGAGAGAAATGTGTGACCACTCCAAAGAGAACAATATTCACATTATAGGGGTACCAGAAGAAGAAGAGAGAGAAAAAGGGATAGAAAGTGTCTTTGAGAAGGTAATTGCTGAAAACTTCCCCAGTCTGGGGAAGGAGATAGTCTCTCAGGCCATGGAGGTGCACAGATCTCCCAACACAAGGGACCCAAGGAAGACAACACCAAGATATATAGTAATTAAAATGGCAAAGATCAAGGATGAGGACAGACTATTAAAAGCAGCCAGAGAGAGAAATAAGATCACATACAAAGGAAGGGCCATCAGGCTATCATCAGACGTCTCAGCAGAAACCTTACAGGCCAGAAGGGAGTTTCATGATGTATTTAATGCAATGAAGCAGAAGGGCCTCTAACCAAAAATACTTTATTGGGCAAGATTATCATTTAAATTTGAAAGAGGGATTAAACAATTACCAGATAAACAAAAGCTGAGAGAATTTACCTCCCACAAACAATCTGTACAGTGTATTCTGGAGGGACTGCTACAGGTGGAAGAGTTCCTAAGGCTTAATAGCTGTCACCAGGGGTAATAAAACCACAGTAAAGAAAGTAGAACAGTTAATTACTAAGCAAATGCAAAATTAAATCACCTACCCCCAAAGTAATTCAAGGGATAGACAAAGATTACAGAATATAATACCTAATATATAAAGAATGGTGGATGAATGAAAAGGAGGAAAAAAAAAGGAACCTTAAGGTTGTGTTTGTAATAGCATACTGAGTGAGTTAAGTTAGACTCTTACATAGTAAGGAAGTTACCCTTGAATCATTGGTAACCACGAATCTGAAGCCTGCAATGGCAATATGTACATACCTATCGATAATCACCCTAAATGTAAATGGTCTGAATACACCAATGAAAAGACATAGACTCACTGAATGGATAAAAAAAAAAGACCCATCTATATGCTGCCTACAAGAGACTCACTTTAAACCCAAAGACATACACAGACTGAAAGAGAAGGGATGGAAAAGGTTATTTCATGCAACTAATAGTGAGAAAAAAGCAGGAGTTGCAGTACTTGTATCAGACAAAATAGACTTCAAAACAAAGAAAGTCTCAAGACAAAGAAGGACATTACATAATGATAAAGGGGTCAATCCAACAAGAAGATATAACCATTATAAATATCTATGCATCCAACACAGGATCACCTACATAAGTGAAACAATTAAAAGGGGAAATAGAATGCAATGCACTCATTCTAGGAGACTTCAACACACCACTCACTCCAAAGGACAGATTAACCAGAAAAAAAATAAGGGAGGAGACAGAGGCACTGAAAAACACATTAGAACAGATGGACCTAACAGACGTTTACAGAACTCTACACCCAAAAGCAGCAGAATACACATTCTTCTCTAAGTGCACTTGGAATATTTTCAAATATAGATCATATGCTAGGCCAAAAAAAGAGCCTCAGTAAATTCAAACAGATTGAAATTGTACCAACCAGTTTCTGAGACCACAAATGTATGAAACTAGAAATAAATTATGCAAAGAAAATGAAAAATCCCACAAACACATGGAGGCTTCACAACATGCTCCTAAATAACCAATCGATCAATGACCAAATAAAAACAGATCAAGCAATATATGGAGACAAATGACAACAATAATTCAACAACACAAAATCTATGGGATGCAGCGAAGGCGGTGCTAAGAGGGAAGTATATTGCAATACAGGCCTACCTCAGGAAAGAATAAAAATCCTGTATGAACACTCTAAACTCACAATTAATGAAGCTAGAAAAAGAAGAACAAATGAGGCCCAAAGTCAGTAGGAGGGACATAATAAAGATTAGAGCATAAATAAATAAAATTGAGAAGACTAAAACAGTAGAATCAATGAAAGCAAGAGATGGTTCTTTGAGAAAATAAACAAAATAGACAAACCTCTAGCTAGACTTATCAAGAAAAAAAGTCTACACACATGAACAGAATCAGAAATGAGAAAGGAAAAATCACTATGGACACTACAGAAATACAAAGAATTATAAGAGAATACTATGAAAAATTATATGCTAACAAACTGGATAACCTAGAAGAAATGGACAACTTTCTAGAAAAATACAGCCTTCCAAGGCTGACCCAGAAACAGAAAATCTGAACAGACCAATTACCAGCAACGAAATTGAATTGGTAATCAAAAAACTGCCAAAGAACAAAATTGATAGACTGGATGGCTTCACTGCTGAATTTTATCAAACATTTAGTGAAGACCTAATATTCATCCTCTATTTAAAGTTTTCCAAAAAGTAGAAGAAGGTATACTCCCAAACTCATTCTACGAGGCCAGTGTCACCGTAATACAAAAACCAGGCAAAGACACTGCAAAAAAAAATTACACACCAATATCCGGGATGAATATAGATGCAAAAATACTCAACAAAATACTAGCAAACCGAATTCAAAAATACATCAAAAAGATCATCCATCATGATCAAGTGGGATTCATCCCAGGGATGCAAGGATGGTACAACATTTGAAAACCCATCAACATCATCTACCACATCAATAAATAGAAGAACAAAAACTACATCATCATCTCCATAGATGCTGAAAAAGCATTTGACAAAATTGAACATCCATTCATGATAAAAACTCTCAACAAAATGGGTATAGATGGCAAGTACCTCAACATCATAAAGGCCATATATGACAAACCCACAGCTAACATCATACTTAACGGCAAGAAGCTGAAAGCTTTTCATCTAAGATCGGGAACAAGACAGGGATGCCCACTTTCTCCACTGTTATTCAACGTAGTACTGGAGGTCCTAGCCACGGCAATCAGACACAACAAAGACATACAAGGCATCCAGATTGGTAAAGAAGAAGTCAAATTGTCACTATTTGCAGATGACATGATGCTGTACATAATAAACCATAAAGACTCCACTCTAAAACTACTAGAACTAATATCTGAATTCAGCAAAATTGCAGGCTACAAAATTAACACGCAGAAATCTGTTGCTTTCCTATACATTAACGATGAACTAACAGCAAGAGAAATCAGGAAAACAATTCCATTCACAATTGCATCAAAAAGAATAAAATACCTAGGAATAAACCTAACGAAGGAAGTGAAAGACCTGTACTCTGAAAACTACAAGACACTACTAAGAGAAATTAAAGAGGACACTAACAAATGCTCTTGGCTAGGAAGAATAAATATTGTCAAAATGGCTATACTACCTAAAGCAATATACAGATTCAATGCAATCCCGATCAAAATACCAACAGCATTCCTCAATAACTGGAACAAATAATTCTAAAATTCATATGGAACCACAAAAGACACCGAATAGCCAAAGCAATCCTGAGAAGGAGGAATAAAACGGGGAATTACGATCCCTGACTTCAAGCTCTACTACAAAGCCACAGTAATCAAGACAATTTGGTATTGGCACAGAAACAGACCCACAGACCAGTGGAACAGAATAGAAAATCCAAACATTAACGCAAACATATACAATCAATTAATATTTGAAAAGGAGCCTTGGATATACAATGGGGAGATGACAGCCTCTTCGGCAGCTGGTATTGGAAAAACTGGACAGCTACATGTAAGAGAATGAAACTGGACTACTGTCTAACCCTATGCACAAAGGTAGACTCAAGGTGGATCAAAGACCTGAATGTAAGTCATGAAACCATAAAACTCTTAGAAAAAAACATAGGCAAAAATCTCTTGGACATAAACATGAGCGACTTCTTCATGAGCATATCTCCCCGGGCAAGGGAAACAAAAGCAAAAATGAACAAGTGGGACTATATCAAGCTGGAAAGCCTCTGTACAGCAAAGGACACCATCAGTAGAACAAAAAGACATCCTACAGTATGGGAGAATATATTCATAAATGACGTATCCAATAAGGGGCTGACATCCAAAATATATAAAGAACTCACACACCTTAACAAACAAAAAGCAAATAATCCAATTAAGAAATGGGCAGAAGACATGAATAGACACTTCTCTAATGAAGAAATTCAGATGGCCAACAGGCACATGAAAAGATGCTCCACATCATGCTCCACATCGCTAATCGTCAGAGAAATGCAGATTAAAACCACAATGAGATATCACCTCACACCAGTAAGGATGGCCAACATCCACAATACAAACAACAACAAATGTTGGCGAGGATGTAGAGAAAAGGGAACCCTCCTACACTGCTGGTGGGACTGCAGATTAGTTCAACCATTGTGGAAAGCAGTATGGAGGTTCCTCAAAAAACTCAAAATAGAAATACCATTTGACCCAGGAATTCCACTCCTAGGAATTTACCCTAAGAATGCAGCAGCCCAGTTTGAAAAGACAGATGCACCCCTATGTTTATTGCAGCACTATTTACAATAGCCAAGAAATGGAAGCAACTTAAGTGTCCATCAGTAGATGAATGGATAAAGAAGAGGTGGTACATATACACAATGGAATATTATTCAGCCATTAGAATAAAACAAATCCTACCATTTGCAACAACATGGATGGAGCTAGAGGGTATTATGCTCAGTGAAATAAGCCAAGCCGAAAAAGACAAGTATCAAATGATTTCACTCATATGTGGAGTATAAGAACAAAGAAAAAATACTGAAGGAACAAAACAGCAGACTCACAGAACCTAAGAATGGACTAATAGTTACCAAAGGGAAAGGGACTGGGGAAAATGGGTGGGAAGGGAGGGATAAGAGGGAAAAAGGGACATTACAATTAGCAGATGTAATGTTGGGGGGGGGGCACGGGGTGGGCTGTACAACTCAGAGAAGACAAGTAGTGATTCTATAGCATCTCACTATGCTGATGGACAGTGACTGTAATGGGGTTGGTGGGGGGTACCTGGTGAAGGGGTAGTTTAATAACCATAATATTGCACATGTAAGTGTAGATTAATGATACGAAAATTTTTTTAAAAAATGGGCAGAGTATATGAAGTGATAGTTCTCCGAAGAAGAAATTCAGATGGCCAGTAGACACATGAAAAGATGCTCCACATCACTAATCATCAGGGAAATGCAAATTAAAACCGCAATGAGATATCACCTCACACCAGTAAGGATGGCTTGCATCCAAAAGACTAAGAACATCAAATGTTGGCGAGGATGTGGAGAAAAGGGAACCCTTGTACACTGCTGGTGGGAATGTTAGGTAGTTCACCCGTTGTGGAAAGCAATATGGAGATTCCTCAAAAAACTAAAAGTCGAAATACCATTTGACCTAGGAATCCCACTTCTTGAAATTTACCCAAAGAATACAACTTCTCAGATTCAGGAAGACATATGCACCCCTATGTTTTTCGCAACACTCTTTACAATAGTCAAGATATGGAAGCAAACTAAGTGTACATCAGTAGATGAATGAATAAAGAAGATGTGGTACATATACACAAGGGGATACTATTCAGCCATAAGAAGGAAACAAATCCCACCATTTGCAACAACATGGATGAAGCTAGAGGGTATTATGCTCAGTGAAATAAGACAGGCGGAGAAAGACAACTGCCAAATGATTTCCCTCATTTGTTGAGTATAACAACGAAGCAGAACTGAAGGAACAAAGTAGCAGTCGACTGAGAGACTCTAAGAAGAAACTAGTGGTTACCAAAGGGGAGGGGTGTGAGAGGGTGGTTGGGGAGGGTGGGAGAAGGCATTGAGGGGTATTATGTTTAGTACACGTAGTGTGGGGGATCAAGGGGAAACAGTGTGCCACAGAAAAGGCAAATAGTGAATCTGTGGTGTCTTACTACACTGATGGACAGTGACTACATTGGAGTATGGGTGGGGACTTGATGATATGGATAAGTGTTGTAACCACATTGTTTTTTCATGTGAAACCTTCATAAGAGTGTATATCAATAATACCTTAATTTAAAAAAACAGCAATAGAAGATACTTTTTTCATAAGTACATGGAACAATTAATCAAAAGAGCATATTCTGGGTTATAAGGCAAATCTTAACAAATTTAAAATAAATAAAAATCCTACAAAATATGTTCTCTGACTGTACTGGAATTAGCTACAAATCAATGTGAGAAAGGTATTGGGAAAAGCACATAGTTGGAAATTTAAACAACACACTTCTCGATAATCCATGATAAAGTCCTAAAGTAAATTAGAAAATATTTTGAACAGAATGAAGTGAAAATACCATGTGTCAAAATTTGTCAGATGCATCTAAATCATTATTCAGAGGGAAATGTGAAGAGTTCATGTATCACAAAATAAGAAAAGTCTTTATATAACAATGTAAGCTTCTACATTGTGAAACTAGGAAAAGTAAAATAAATCCAAAGAAAATGGAGGGAAGGGAAAAAGTTAAGAGCACGAAGGAATAATTTTTTTGCTCTCATTAATATACAGTTACATGAGCAAAATTATGGTTACTAGACTCCCCCTATTATCAAGACCCCACCACATGCCCCATTGCAGTCACTGTCCATCAGTGTAGTAGTATGTTATAGAATCACTACTTGTCCTTGCTGTGTTACACTGTCTTCCCTGAAGCTCCCCACCCCATGCCCACCCTTACTACATTATATGTGCTAATTGTAATAGCCCTTTTTTCCCCACCCATCTTCCCTAGTCCCTTTCCCTTTGGTAACTGTTAGTCCATTCTTGGGTTCTGTGAGTCTGCTGCTGTTTTGTTCCTTCAGTTTTTTTCTTTGTTCTTGTACTCCACAGATGAGTGAAATCATTTGATACTTGTCTTTCTTTGCCTGGCTTATTTCACTGAGCATAACACCCTCTAGCTCCATCCATGTTGTAGCAAATGGAAGTATTTGTTTTCTTCTTATGGCTGAATAATATTCCATTGTGTATATAAACCACATCTTCTTTATTCATTCATCTACTGATGGACACTTAGGTTGTTTCCATTTCTTGTCTATTGTAAATAGTGCTACGATAAACATAGGGGTGCATCTGTCTTTTTCAAACTGTGCTGCCCCATTCTTAGGGTAAATTCCTAGGAGTGGAATTCCTGGGTCAAATGGTATTTCTACTTTGAGTTTTTTGAGGACACTCCATACTGCTTTCCGCAATGGCTGTACTAATTTATATTCCCACTGGTAGTGTAGGAGGGTTCCCCTTTCTCCACATCCTTGCCAACATTTGTTGTTTGTGTTTTGGATGTTGGCCATCCTAACTGGTGTGAGGTGATACCTCATTGTGGTTTTAATTTGCATTTCTGTGTTGACTAGTGATGTGGAGCATTTTTTCATGCGCCTGTTGGCCATCTGAATTTCTTCTTTGGAGAAGTGTCTGTTCAGCACCTCTGCACATTTTTTAATTGGCTTATTTGCTTTTTGTTTGTTGAGGTGCGTGAGCTCTTTAAATAATTTAGATGTCAACCCATTATCGGATATGTCATTTATGAATATATTCTCTGATACTGTAGGATGTCTTTTTGTTCTACTGATGTTATCCTTTGCTGTCCAGAAGGTTTTAGTTTAATATATTCCCACTTGTTCATTTTTGCTTTTGTTTCCCTTCCCTGGGGAGACATGTTCATGAAGAAAGTTGTGCATGTTTATGTCCAAGAGATTTTTGCCTATGTTTTTTTCTAAGAGTTTATGGTTTCATGACTTACATTCAGGTCTTTGATCCATTTTGAGTTTACTTTTGTGTATGTGGTTAGACAGTAATTCAGTTTCACTCTCTGAAAGTAATTCAGTTTCATTTTCTTACATGTAGCTGTCCAGTTTTGCAAACACCAGCTGTTGAAGAAGCTGTCATTTTCCCATTTTATATCCATGCCTCCTTTATCGTATATGAATTGACCACATATGCTTGGTTTCGTATCTGGGCTTTCTATTTTGTTCCACTTGTTAATGGGTCTGTTCTTGTGTCAGTACCAAATATTCTTGATAACTGTAGCTTTGTAGTAGAGCTTGAAGTCAGGGAGCGTAATTCCCCCTGCTTTATTCTTCCTTCTCAGGATTGCTTTGGCTAATCGGCGTCTTTTGTAGCTCCACATGAGTTTTAGAACTATTTGCTCTACTTCACTGAAGAATGCTATAGGTATTTTGATAGGGATTGCATTGCATCTGTAGATTGCTTTAGGCAGGATGGCCATTTTGACAATATTAATTCTTCCTAGCCAGGAGTTTGGGATGTGTCCTCTTTAATTTCCTGAAGAGTGTCTTGTAGTTTTAGGGGTATATGTCTTTCACTTCCTTGGTTAGGTTTATTCCTAGATATTTCATTCGTTTAGGTGCAGTTGTGAATGGAATTGTTTTCCTGATTTCTCTTGCTGCTAGTTCATTGTTAGTGTATAGGAATGCAACAGATTTCTGTGTATTAATTTTGTATCCTGCAACTTTGCTGAATTCAGATATTAGATCTAGTAGTTTTGGAGTGTATTTTTTAGGGTTTTTTATGTACAATATCATGTCATCTGCAAACAGGGACAGTTTAACTTCTTTGCCAATCTGGATTCCTTTTATTTCTTTGTGTTGTCTGATTGCTGTGGCTAGGACCTCCAGAACTAAGTTGAATAAAAGTGGGTAGAGTGGGCATCCTTGTCTTGTTCCCGATCTTAAAGGAAAAGCTTTCAGCTTCTCACTGTTAAGTATAATGTTGGCTGTAGGTTTGTCATATATGGCTTTATTATGTTGAGGTACTTGCCCTCTATACCCATTTTGTTGAGAGTTTTTATCATGAATGAATGTTGAATTTTGTTGAATGCTTTTTCAGCATCTGATCATGTGGTTTTTGCCCTTTTTGGTGATGTAGTGGATGATGTTGATGAGTTTTCGAATGTTGTACCATCCTGCATCTGTGGGATGAATCCCACTTGATCCTGATGGATGATCTTTTTTATGTATTGTTTAACTCGGTTTGCTAATATTTTGTTGAGTATTTTTGCATGTACGTTCATCAGGGATATTGGTCTGTTATTTTCTTTTTTTGCAGTGTGTTTGCCTGGTTTTGGTATTAGAGTGATGTTGGTCTCATAGAATTAGTTTGGGAGTTTTCTCTCCTCTTCTACTCTTTGGAAAACTTTAAGGAGCATGGGTATTAGGTCTTCACTAAATGTTTGATAAAATTTAGTAGTGAAACCATCTGGTTCAGGAGTTTTGTTCTTAGGTAGTTTTTTGATTACCAGTTCAATTTCTTCACTGGTAATAGGTCTATTCAGATTTTCTGTTTCTTCATGGGTCTGCCTTGGAAGGTTGTGTTTTTCTAGAAAGTTGTCCATTTCTTCTAGGTTATCCAGTTCCTTACCATATAATTTTTCATACTATTCTCTCATAATTCTTTGTAGTTCTGTTGTGACATAGTGATTTTTCCTTTCTCATTTCTGATTCTGTGTATGTGTGTAGACTCTCTTTTTTTCTTGATAAGTCTGGCTGAATTTATCTATTTTGTTTATTTTCTTGAAAAACCAGCTCCTGCCTTTATTGATTCTTTCTATTGTTTTGTTCTTCTCACCTTTATTTATTTCTGCTTTAATCTTTATTATGTCCCTCCTTCTACTGACTTTGGTCCTCATTTGTTCTTCCTTTTCTAGTTTCATTAGTTGTGAGTTTAGAGTGTTCATTTGGGATTGTTCTTCTTTCCTGAGGTAGGCCTGTATTGCAATATATTTCCCTCTTAGCCCGGCTTTCGCTGTATCCCACAGATTTTGTGGTGTTGAATTATTGTTTTCATTTGTCTCCATATATTGCTTGATCTCTGTTTTTATTTGGTCATTGATCCATTGATTATTTAGGAGCATGTTATTAAGCCTCCATGTGTTTGTGGCCTTTTTTGTTTTCTTTGTGTAATTTATTTCTAGTTTCATACCTTTGTGATCTGAGAAGATGGTTGGTACAATTTCAATCTTTTTGAATTTACCAAGGTTCTTTTTGTGGCCTAATATATGATCAATTCTTGAAAATGTTCCATGTGCACTTGAGAAGAATGTGTATCCTGTTGCTTTTGGATGGAGTGTTCTGTAGATATCCGTTAGGTCCATCTGTTCAAATATGTTGTTCAGTGCTTTTGTCTCTTAACTTATTTTCTGTCTGGTTGATTTGTCCTTTAGAGTGAGTGGTGTTTTGAAGTCTCCTAAAACGAATGCATCGCATTCTATTTCCCCCTTTAATTCTGTTAGTATTTGTTTCACATATGTAGGTGATCCTGTGTTGGGTGCATAGATATTTATAATAGTTATATCCTCTTTTTGGACTGACCCTTTTATCATTATGTAGTGTCCTACTTTGTCTCTTGTGACTTTTTTGTTTTGAAGTCTATTTTGTCTGATACAAGTACTGCAACTCCTGCTTTTTTCTCACTTAGTTGCATGAAATAACCTTTTCCATCCCTTCTCTTTCAGTCTGTGTATGTCTTTGGGTTTGAAGTGAGTCTCTTGTAGATAGCACATAGATGGGTCTTGTTTTTTTATCCATTCAGTAACTCTATATCTTTTGATTGGTGCATCCAGACCATTTACATTTAGGGTGATTGTCGATAGGTATGTACTTATTGCCATTACAGGGTTTAGATTTGTGTTTACCTAAGCTTCAAGGGTAATTCCCTTACTATCTAACAGTCTAATTTAACTTACTTTGTATACTCCTGCAAACACAACCTGAACGTTTTTTTTTCTTCCTTTTTCTTCCTCCTCCATTCTTTGTATGTTATTAATCATATTCTGTACTCTTTGTCTTCCCTTGGGTGTCGTCTTTTTAGCCTTAGGAATACTTCCATCTATAGGAGTCCCTCCAAAATGCACTGTAGAGGTGGTTTGTGGGAGGTAAATTCTCTCAGCTTTTGCTTATCTGTAAATTGTTTAATCCCTCCTTCAAATTTAAATGATACCCTTGCCGGGTAAAGTATTCTTGGTTAAAGGCCCTTCTGCTTCATTGCATTAAATATATCATGCCCCTCCCTCTGGCCTGTAAGGTGTTTGTTGAGAAGTCTGATGATAGCCTGATGGGTTTTCCTTTGTATGTGATCTTTTTTCTCTCTCTAGCTGCTTTTTAAAGTCTGTCTTCATCCTTGATCTTTGCCATTTTAATTATTATATGTTTTGATGTTATCTACCTTGGGTCCCTTGTGTTGGGAGATCTGTGCCCCTCCATGGCTTGAGAGACTATCTCTTTCCCCAGATTTAGGAAATTTTCAGCAATTACCTCTTCAGTCACACTTTCTATCCCTTTTTCTCTCTATTCTTCTTCTGGTACCCCTGTAATGCAAATATTGTTGCATTTGGATTGGTCACACAGTTCTCTCGATATTCTTTCATTCTTAAGAGATCCTTTTTTCTTTCTGTGCCTCAGCTTCTTTGTATTCCTCTTCTCTAATTTCTATTCGATTTACTTTCTCTTCTACTACATCTAATCTGCTTTTAAATCCCTCCATTGTATGTTTCATTTCAGATATGGAATTTCTTAATGATTGAATCTCTGACTTAAATTTGTCCCTGAGTTCTTGAATATTTTTCTGTACCTCCATAAGCATGTTTATAATTTTTATTTTGAACTCTCTTTCAGGAAGATTCGTGAGTTCTGTTTCATTTGGCCCTCTTTCTGGGGTTTGTGAGATTTTGGTGTGAACCATGCTCTTTTGTTGTTTCATATTTCTGTGTGGTGCCCACTAGTGCGCAGAGACTCCAGTCTCTGGAGCTGCTCAGCCCTAGAATGAGGTTGGGGGTCCTAGGGGAGAGGAGCTGGTGCCTGCGGGGAGGAAAGATCTGTTTCCTGATTCCTGTCTGCATTGTCTGTCTTCAGTGTCAGAGCCAGTGAGCCAAGCACACACTTGTAAACCTCTGTGCTTTGTGTGTCTAGCTGTTGTAGGCAGGGCCTGCTTCTGGCTGGCCTGATGCCTACGCAGTGACTTCAGTTTGCATGCAGGTGCCTGCAAGCCAGAGGAAGGTTTGGCAGGCTGTGTGTGACAGTGGGGGGCGTCGGATCTCAGTAGGCAGCCAGAGGCATAGAGCACCTGAAGCTCCCCAAAGTTCCCAACCAACTGGGCAGAGCATGCCCAGGCAACCTTGTCCAGCTTTCCCTTCTCCCTCACTGCATGCTCTGTGCAAACTCCTCCCCTTCAGCAGCCCTTGGCTGCTAGGAAGCCTCTCAGATTGCCTGCCTTTCCTCTGACACAGAGCAGCCGGGTGTGGATCCTGTCCTCCACAAGGGCCGGAATGTCAATTTCTCAAGCACTCCGCCAATCCAAGCTCCCCAACGTCCAGAGCACCGCACACTATAGAATTCTGCTCACAAGGCAGATCTCCAGGGCTAGGTGTTCAGGAGTCTCAGTCTTCCACCCCCTCCCCCACTCCGTTTCTGTTCCTCCTGCCTGTGAGCTCGGGTGGGGGAAGGGCTTGGGTCCCACCAGATTAAGGCTTTCCTACATTACCGTGTTTCATGAGGTCTGCTCTGTTCATGAGGTCTGTTTGTAGTCTGGTTCAGCCTTCTTTCTTGTTGCTGATTTAAGGTTAGTTGTATTAATTAACTATATTTTTGTACAGTTTGTGGTTTTGGGAGGAGCTCTCCATCTCACCTCTCACACCACCATCTTGCAAGTCCGGAATCAGTAATATTGAAAACAAAAATGATAGAGAAAGTTAGTGAAAATAAAAGGTGGGTCTCAGAAAAAATAAACTTCAGCCAGACTGACCCAAGAAAAAAGAAGCAAATTACCAGTATCAGGAATGAAATAGGGACATAGCTACAGATGCCACAGACATTCAGAGTAATAAAGGGAGATTAAAATCAAGTCAATTCACATAAGTTTGACAACTTAGTCGAAATAGACCATTTCTGGAAAGACAGAAACTACCAATATTCATTGAAAATGAAATAACACAATAGAACTATATCTATTGAGAAAACTGAATTAGTATTTGTTGCTTTCCAAAAAGGAAATCCTGACTCAGATAATTTTCCCAATAAATTCTGTTAAATATTTCAGGAAGAAATTATATCTGTTTTTTGCAAGCTTGTCCAGAAAATAGAGACAGAATACTTCCTAACTTAGTGAGCCACCTGTAACCTGATATCAAATCACGCAGAGACAGCAACTGAAACTAAAACTTCAAAATAGTATCTCTGTATCTCTTGTAAATATATATATATATAAATCTTCAGTAAAATATTAGTAAATTGAATCCAGCAATATTAAAAAAAAAAAGTACACCAAAACCAAGAATTGTTTATCCTGGGAATTCAAGGCTGGTTTAGTAATTGAAAACCAGTAACTATATTCCACCATATTAGCAGACTGAAGAAGTAAAACCACATGGCCTTATCATGCACACATAATATCATAAAAAGTCAACTTCAACAAGGAAAGTTAGCCAGAAATTTTGGAAGATGCTTTGGCAATTTGGAGTGACATTTTTTTGTCATTCATTCAATCAAGAATATTCATTCTTGATCAGTGCTTATTGAGTGCCTACTTTGTGCCTGAACTACTTAAAATATATAGTAATGCACATATGCTGAAAAAACATTAGATAAAATTGAACAGCTGTCTAAGATAAAAATTAGCTAACTAGAAATACAAGGAACCTTTTTTATTTTAATAACGGGTATCTACAATAAAAAAAACCCTGCAGCTGACACAATAATTAATGATGACAAACTGAATATTTTCTTTGTAAGATTGGTATTAAGGCAAGGACACCCACATAAGAGTGTCTCACCACTCTTGTTTCACATATTGCTGGAAGTCCTAGCCAGTGCAATACGTCAAGAAAAGTAAATAAAAGGCATAAAGATTGAAAAGGAAGAAATAAAACAAACTGTATCTGTTCAATGATAACATGATTGCCTTCATAGAAAAGGCCAGGAATATTTCTTTAATTTTCTATGAAGATATAAAGACTCCTAAAACTAATAAGTGAAATTAACAAGGTTGTAGTATACAAGATTAATATATAAAAATAAATTATATTTCTATATTGTAGCATTGAACAACTGTAAACATCTTTTAAAGTACCACTTACTACAGTTCCAATTAAAAAAATAATAAATATTTTGGTCTGGGTCTAGCAAAATATGTGCATGTTCTGTATGCTAAAAACTATAAACACTGATGAAGGAAATCAAAGACACAAGTAAGTGAAGAAACATATTATGATCATGGATTGAAAGACCTGGTATAGTTCAGATGTTATTTGTCCCTATATACACAATCTCAATAAAGTCCCAGCAAGATCACTTTTGAAGACATGAGCAAACTTACAAGATTTATATGGAAACTTTAAGAAACTATTATAGCTAAAACAATTTTTTAAAAAGAAAAAGTTGGGAAATTTACACTTTCAGATTTACGACTTACTAGAAAGCTATATTAACCAAAAGAGTAGGGTATTAATTCAAGAAATGGCACATAGATAGATCAGTGGAACAGACCAGAGTCCAGAATAGATCCACATAAATATGGTTAATTGATTTTTTTACAAAGGTGCAAAGACAATTCAATTTTAAATGGATATATAAATGTGATAAATCCGTACAATGGAATACTATTCCGCAATAAAAATTAGTGAATTATTAAAACACAGTATGGATGAACCTCAATTGCTACACTATGCCAAATGAAAGAAACTAGTCTTAAAAGGTTGAATCTATTTATAAAAGGTATGAATCCATTTATAACATTTTGGGAAAGGCAAAAGCTTTTATTTTAATTGCAGGGGTCATGGTCATATCATTTGCCTTCCACATGGAGCAGATACATCATTTACATATCAAATATGCTTCCATGTTTTTCCTTTCTTTAACTTACAAAGTCTGAAGTCCATAGTTCTACTTGACCCCAACATGATTATAAACATAAGTATGGATAATGAAATTGCATTTCTATAAGGTGACTATCTGAATGAAAAGATTTTCATAGCAGATTCTCAGACTCTGGATAATATATCCAAGAACCAATCTCACCTCCTACTATTCTTTTTCCCCTACTTGCTCACTGTTGTTTGTTTTTCAGAGGTATTATTATTCATTTACTTCTTGTAATAATCATTGTTGTACAGTACAAAGAAGCCCTGATCTAGGAACTAGAATACCTAGGTGAGTTTGGGCAAGCCATTTAATGTTTATAATAGTTTGTTTTCACCTTGAAATAGGGATAATAAATACTTGTCTTGCTTATTTGCTTCATTTGTAAAGATCTGATGAGCCAATGGAAACCATATTATATAATGTAAAGTACTTGGTAAATGTAAGGTATCATTATGTTATTAAATATAAGAAACAAACCAGTATTTGTGGTATCTTATGGAAATTGAAGGAGGTTCAACTCTAAAAATTGTCATAATTTCTAAAATTAATGCAGAATGAATAATAAGGACTTTATAACCTCAAAGCTGAATACTCTAGTTTTATCATACATTATTTAATTAAACTATTAATACAGTATGAGATTCTGTTACAGCAAATTTTGGATGCATAACTAGACATTTTAGTACAAATTAAAATTCTGAAAATATCAGGAAGAATAACAAGCAATATATATTCTAAGATTAATTTGAATTATGAAGGAACTCATAGTTTTAAAGCTGTAGTTGTTTCTTTCTAGCAGTAGATGCCAGTAGAGTTCTTTTTAATGAAAAATTGAATTGCTTTAGTAATTCCGTAGCAACAGCTTCCTAGTCACATTACTATATATAGAATTATTGAGGACTAAAGATTTTACTTTCTGTAGGGACTTTTTACCACATGGAAACAGGTAGAAAAAAATACAGATTTAAAGTAGTATTTTCTAGATACTCATTTAGTGAAGCTTACTTTTTTCATCAACTCTTTTTGCTGTAGTAATTTTGTTGTAAGGCTTATGCATTGTTTTAAATAAATTAATCTTAGTGTTCTTGTTAGTATTCTGGAATATCTGTACTTAACTCAAGCAATATTGAGTATAAGTCTGTCTCAATATGTGTTAAAAATGAACATAGTGAGGCTGAAATGTTAGGATTAGTTTGTGCCTATGGCAAGGGAATACCCTGAGTATGATATTTTGGAAATATTAATATGTCAGAGATGAGTGATTGAAAGGAATGACTGGAAGCAGGGAAAACAAGAAGTTATTTCAGAAATCCACATTTGCACTAATAAAAGTAAAACTCAAAAAATGAATAAAATTCAGTGACTGAATATAGAGAAAAAGGAGTTCCATGTCATTACTTCCATTACTGCTGTCTCTGTGAACACCTTGGTGCTTGTTGTATAATTTACAAATATGGTCCTATCAGTCAAAACATTTTCAACTGTTTGGTGATTCTACTTTAATTTATTAAAGTGAATGAATATTTTCTTCAACATGTATTTGTTGAGTATGTGATGCATTTCATTTATGAATTCAAGCAACACACTTTGAGACATAAAATTTACAGAAAGCAAATTTTAACATAAAATTACAAAGTCAGTGGAAACAGAACAGCTGATTTTTCTAGGAAGTAGTGGGAAACTTAGTAGAGAGGTGACATTTGTGGTGAGGCTTGAGGATGAATAAAGTTATTTCTAAGTAAGCAAGTCAAAGAATTGAAGAATTTTATCTGCTTCTGCCTATACAGACTCAGTCCATGCTCTGCAGATGTTTATTAAAGACTGCTGATATTTGCTTATTGTCTGTTTTGTGTGAAGCGCTGTCAGGTGTTAATAAACAAATTATCGATTATTATACACATGTATTTGTATCTAAAGCTACAAAAATATTTAAGATGTTTAGTCAACAGATACGTACAGTTGCCCATTTGTTTAGATTGATACTAATTTTATTACATAAAACAAAAGTGTTCTCAAATGAGCTGTACTTGGCAAAAATTCATTAGTCAGTGTGCTGTGGGGGGGGGGGGCTGTCCTAATTTGATTACGTTGTTGTTCCTATTTACTCAGTTTGTTGTCATTGGTCCTGTTTATTCTTTTTGTCAAGCAGTTAGTGGAAATCTGATCTAAAATATTTTTCACATAGATTTTTAAAAAGATCCTCCCTTCTTTCATTTATTCCTTTTTTCTTTCCTCATAGAGAGCTTCTGAAGAGAAAACCACCCAAATTTTCCATGCTTTAATTCGTATCAAAAGGCAAGCACTCAAAATCATTGTTAAATGTCACAGGTTTCTTTTCCTCTATAAATGGACAATGGCAAATTTTATTTACTTTGAATTGGAGGAGGTATTTCTAAGTGAGACCCCCTAAATCAGAAATCAAGTAAGCAGTAGGTTTCAGTATTGAGTTTTCAAATATTATATGTCTTAGTCAACTAGAAGAAATTTTTTCATCTCAATTGAAATTTCTTGCTGTAACTTTAAATCTTAATATGTTGTTCTTTCAGTTTTTAGAATGTTGTAAAATGTACTGCTGGTAGGCACTTGTCAGTAGATAAGTTTGATAAGCAATACTTTTTTGTAGTTCCTGTATATATTAGACTTAATGAGTTAGCAACATTCAGTTCTTTTTTTTAAGTGCTAGTTCAGATTTTTTTTTCAGTTAAAACACATGTTATAAAGTTGTTTGCATGAGTTTTGAAATGTCCATTCTATACCAGTTTTCAATGAAAAGCTAACTGCTGATAAGGATTCATAAAATCTGTACGGTTAGCTGATTACTTGGAAAAAAAACTACCTTTCTAACATGGTGTTTGGAGAGTGGTTTGGCCTTCAACTGTTTGCATAGGGTTGCAATACATATTTAAATGTTTTTCCTTTTTAAAAAAATTTTTCAGTCCACTACATATATATGTAAAGCTTTATATTTAATGCCTTTATAACCTGTTTATTATATTTAAAAACTCATACATCAGCGTTTTAGGCTGATACTGCAAGTCTTTAAAATCCCCATCTCTAGTTTGAGATGAAGAGTTTTGCTAAGAAAGGCTCAGTAATGTAGTTTTATATTAACAGGAAACAGAACAGCAGTAGTGGTTTGAATACCCTGCAAACAGGAAGTTTGACACATGCATAGCTTTTAGTTTCTGTGTAAGAAGTTGCTGAGCTCCTTCTGGAAGTATTTTCAGTTACTTTTAGTAAAGTGTTAATGCTCATGAATGGCAGCTTATAGAGAACAAACCTGTAACCAGTGTACAGGTACAACTGCTCTTCAGAAGTTGGAAGGTTTTGCTAACCGATTATTTCATAGACACTCTAAAGGTTCTGCACATGATCAGAAAACAGCTCTGGAAAATGACAGCCTTCATTTCTCTGAACATACTGCCTTATGGGACAGATCAAGTAAGTTTTTTTTAATGATACTTATAATTAGAAGCTAAAATACTAATTGGAGTTTTAGAATCAAACATAAGGAAGTATGTTTTGTTTGTCTTATGGTTTGAACAAGGACATTTTGCACAGTGAAGTTGAAAAAAGTCCTATAAAAACTTGATTGTAAGTTGAGCTGGATCATATAGTTCATTGTTTTGTTTTATGTATGACCATTTAAGTCATATCAGTGGGAAAATTTTCTACAAAATTCTTACATCATTTCTTGTGTATATTACTGTTTTTTGTTTTTATTTTTGTTCTTTAATAAAAGTGAAATGCTTAAATTTTAGAAACAATGATCAATTAAAAAAGAATTCCTTGGATTTACAAGCCTTAAAATTCAAAAGGGGCAAGCAGACTCTTGAATCTATAATTAAGTTTCTATTATATTTGCCATTTTTATTTTTCAATGCATGTATAAAAGTTATTTCAGTTTTACAAACAGGATTTCTAATATAAAAACATGGTATGATTATCCTATGTGAAATCTTATATATATAACATTATAAATTACAAAGCTCTCATAATTACATTTTATGTTTCTTGTAATTATGCTTAAAGAGAGAAAAAATTGTTTCTGCATACATCACATTCTTCCCAGGCATGTTAAAATGTTTAGACTTACACTGCCTTGCTAAAACTGTGATAAGTAAGCATTTTTCGTGACATGAACTTTAAAACATAAATTTCACAAATAAACAATACCTCCCTTTCACATCCCTCCCCAAGGTATTTTTGTCACTCTGATTAAAGGAACAATAGAATTACCTTTGGTATTCTTACCCTTTTTGGTGTGTTTGATCATCAGATAGCACTAGGTTTTTGCCTCTTTCTGTTTATATATTCCTTAGCCGTTAAGAAAGAAAACTCAGTCTAAAAAGAAAATAAAAACAAGAATGATTTACTTAATTTACTCCTTGGTTTAATGTAGTATCTTCATGGTTCTATAGAGGCTTATTTAAATTATTTTTTTACTGCATCAGAATTTTTTACCGTTTTCAAGCTATTTTAGGGAGAAGGCAAAGAACATACGTTTGTATAAATGTTTGTTTATTATAAAGGTTTTGATTGTTTACAAGTCATTCTTAACTGTATAGCAAGTTGATGAATGAGGAATCTCAGCTATCTCCAAGTTAATGAAAGTTGAATATTGAAATAATAGTGCATTATTAAAATTTACCATGAAACAGAAGTTTGTTATTTCATTCCACTTGCCCTATTCTGATAAATTGAAGTCTCTATAGCTTTTCAGAAATCATTTTTATGCATTTGAAATATCTTTTAATTAAACGTTCACTGAGGAATGAGGACAACTAGTGAATTAGTTTCTGTTTCACTAACACCTATTCCTCCAAAAAGTGGGTGTTCAGTGTGTCTCGAATGAATATCATGGGCTTTTAATAATTAAAGGCTATGTCTGAACTATATTTTCATCACTTTTAAAAATGTGTGGGGCCTGTTATGTTTTCTGAAACACATTTTAAAATCTAGCAGTGGAAGATAATACCATAAGTCATGATTTCTTTTGGAAGAAACAAGCTGATAAAATCCTGTTAACATTTTTCTTTGTTGTGACATCACAGAATAAAATAAATAGGATTGTTGTACACAAGTAAAATTAGGTGCAAACGTTTAGCCCTGCAAATAATAGGCATGATGTAAGGAATACTTAAAGAGAACTGAATGTTCATTAATTATTCTTCTACTCTCTTCTCTTTATATCCCCAAAATATCAAAATCAACAAAAACTTTTATATACATAATAATGAGTGTGGAACCATGGAGCTGTAGTGTCCTGTTATAGACTGAGTTGATATAGAGGAGAAAACCCTGATACAGAAACAGAGGAATCCTATTGTTTCAAATTTCCAACATTTACTTTTGTGTTGAAAACAAATCTTTGTTCATTTATAGAGTGAGTTAAGGAAGGAATTTTGACTGAATATAGTTTTCATACAAACCACATTCTTCAGAGCTACTAAAGCAGTTTATTTGCATGACTAGTTTGACAAGAAAAAGGAATGTAATATCTCCTGATAATAAATACTCTGAATATGCTTGTTCCCAGAAGTGCTATTTTAAGAAATCAACTAAGCATAGAAACTGCATGTAATTTTTTTAAAATTCGGTTTGTGAACAATTGAGTAAAGATTAGTTATCAATTTAGGTGTGTAGAAAATGTAACAAGTTTTAGATAATCTAAGTTTTTTTTTTCCTCCAGTGACATTAAGTATAGGAAGAAATGCAAAATAAAGCTACATAGTAGTTCCAGGTGCTTTAAATGGGTTTCATCTTTTACTACTAAATTATGTAACAGGAATTCCTGTTTGATAACAAATATTTAACAGCTGATTCCATGCACATACGTGTACATGAAGTTAAAAAAAAAACCATGGATGAATTCTGCTTTCTGCTCTGACTCATAATGAATGGGAGTATTGATATTCATTGAGTTCTCTCTTGCAAATTTATTATGGTTAGCTTTAAATTTTCCTTCCATCATAAATGGTGAGTTGACTTATACAGTGCTGAACTTGAAGTTTTGCATGTTTTAAATCTTGTGTGTTTTAAAGCATGGACTCTAAATACTTAATGAATATCTAATTGCAACATTTTAAGGACTGAATAGGTGAATACTATCAAACACTTCACTATTGCTTGCCCATGAATTGACAGGCTGTTTTCTCTGGTAGATACAAATGCATATTAATGATCGTAGGTTTAAATATTACATTAAACAGTGAGCAGTGTTATACAGATTTCTTCAGGTAGAATCAGATAGCTAATTTGACTGTGATATAAAAGTTTTTACCTTTCCAAAGTTCATACAGTCGTTAAGACAGTTCACTTATATGCTTATTTCTTAATTCTCTAAATCAGTATCATTTCAACTTCTAAGCTACAAGACCTTCCACATTATCTTTTTTAACTACTTTTTCCATCTGCAAGCATTCCATAAGCTTCTTAGTAGTAATCAATTTTTATTCATTTGGCAAACTTTTAAGGATTTACTATATTATAATCTGTAAACGAGGCTTTGGGAAAAATACAGTCTAGTTCCTGACCTCAAAAACAAGAATAAGAAGAGAAAACATACAAAAACATAGTATTTATATAATTGTTGCTTAGTTTAGTGTAAGAAGATATTAACACTAAAGAGAAGATGGGCCTTCATGAATATTGATGGATGAATAAAACTTTGAGACTCAGAAGAGGAAAAAGTTATTTTATTATTAAAGAAAACACACGAATATGTGAAAATATGAAAATTTGGGATTTACTTAAAATATATAGTAAGATACTGTCTGGAAAAATGGTCTGAGGATCTGATCTTTGAAAGCTTTCTAATGGATATTCCAAATTTTGGACTACGTTCTAATAAACAGTTGGGAGCCAATGCAGTTTGTTAAAGTTGAAAAGTACTATGTAACGCAACCTTTGTTAAAACAACCTAAAGATTTTTATTTTAACTAGTGTGATACAGGAAAAGTTAATTGCATATTCTCTACAGGGAAATGTATATAGCTACTATACATTTGCTATTTGAGCTGGGCACTTAATTAGAACTAACACTTTTGGTCACTACATGAACAAGACAAAGAATAGTCAGACAATGGATTCCCTTTAAAATAACAATGCTTATTTAGAATGTTTCTTCAGCCTGGAATTCCCTTTCCTTACTTCTACCAATGGTGAGATTTGCTCATACTTTAAGACTGCTCAAATATTATCTGGGTAACAAAATCACCAAGGCATTCTATTGCTCTCTCCTTCATACTTAATAGAATTAATGGTCTCTTCCTATGTTCTTATATCATCTTATACTCACTTCTAGGATGGTTTGTTTTATAGTATTAAAATCATATTACATTAGCCCTTAGTTACCTATCTTCCATTTTTTACTTTGAACTTCCAGAAGACACAGAACTTGTCAATTTATTTTGGTATTGCCAGCATAGTTCTCAATAAATGTTGAGAAGTTTGTCAGATTAGCATTAAATTTCTTTCTACTACACTATTATACTACAAGCTTTCTCTAATTTGTTCTATTGTGATCTTTGCAATTTATTTTAAAGGCCTATTGCCACTAATCAAAGGCAGTGAAATGCTGACCTGACCCAGGAAAATGCCAGATTCCAGAGGCACTGGCTTTTCAATGTTACCTATGTATTTTTATCATGATTATTTATAAGAATTTGAGTAATCGGCAGGCTCTATAGCAAAAGTAAATAATTGGTATAATAAATGATTTGAAATTAGAAAATGTTTCCATGGGCTATTTAGCAATGCCAATATAATAAGCTTATACTTGTTTGTTTTGCAACAATAACCGTACTTCAATGTTAGAGAAGAAGGAAGATTAAGTATGTACTCCATGTCATATCTTGCTACTCAAACTGTTGTTTTAGTCTAGCAGCATTCCCATCACCTGGGATATTGCTAAAAAAGAACTTCAGGTCCCATTTAGGCCTACTGAGTCAAAGTCTGCATTTTAAAAATTTCTTCCAGCTGTTTCATATGCACATTAAAGTATGAGAAGCACTCTCTCCCTAATAACATTTTAATTTGATTACTGAGAAATATACCTTCGCTGGAGAAAATGTGCAATAGAAAAGAATGAAAAAAAATTAAAAATCATATACAATCCTGCCAAAAGATAACCACTTTAACATATTTGTATATATAGTCTATTTTGTGCATAGAGAGCAAATTTCCACCAGCCACTAAATTCATATCTTTCAGTAGACAGTGTTTCATAACATGTGTCCTTATAAGAAAGAGTTGTTCTACAATATCTTTTAAGATGGCTATTTTGTATTCAGTCATGGCATACCACAGTTTATTTAACCTATCACTGGCCATCTAGATTGTTTTTAATTTTTTGCTATTACATTAAAAAATGTGATAAACATACTTATAACTAAATCTTTTTGCATATTATTATTTTTTACATTGTAGGACAAATTTAAAAAACTGCTATGAGGCTTTTGAATCAAATTAATTGCATCCAAGATACATGTGTAATATATCCTTTTGTCATTAAATTTGTTTTAGTATTCAGAGAAAACATGTTTAAAATTCCCTAGTATAATTTTCTGGCACATCAAGCATTCTTTATTTTCTCCTTTATTATTAGTGTTTATCAAAAATTTTCAGTTTTCAAAATTAAACTTTCCCACTTTTCAGAATTGATCAATTATTAGTAGTAAATGTTATGAGAAGCATTTTTTTGTTGCTGAATAGAGCATTATCCTTAGATGTTCCTTAGTAATCAACATAGTATGATCTATTTGGGTTGTATGTTCAGCCATATTATAAAGTATATCCCATAATTCTAATTGTGCAATATAGTAGTGACTTCTACCACTTAACTCCCACATTTCCTGTGTAGAATGTTATTATATATATTATCACATGAAACATTTATTTACTGTATGTCAGGCACTGTTCAAAGCACATTGTGTATATTAGTTTGTGTAATCCTTTAAAAAAACCTATATGATAGGTACTATCATTATTCATATCTTACTGATGAAAAGACTGAAGCACATTGAGGTGAATTAATTTCCACAGGATAACATATTCAGTGGATGAAATTTGATCCCAGGCAGACTGGCTCCAAAGTCCATGCTCTTAATCACTATTCTGTGAAACTCTGTGTGTGTGTAAGAAAAACAGGTCTCTGGTTCCCATAGTAAAGATTTGTGTCTGAGGTTTCTTGTTTGATGCACAGACTGAGTGCATATTATGAGGACCCAAAAGACCAACAGGCTAGTCAGAGAACTTTGAAAATAAGATGTCATCCACAAAGAGCTAATAAGTTGAAATTGAAGGAATGATGAATTCTCTGAGGGAATGAGTATTACTTGCAAATTCTAATACAATGGCTCCTCTTAACTCTGGGGTCTTTTTACGGCTATATAACAAATATGGCCCACTTGGGTTACAACTAATGTCTCGTCTTTTGCATATTCAAACTAATCACTCCCATCCATCTCTTCAAATTAGCAAGACTTCTAAGTAGCTCTTTCCTTGGGGTCTTCCAGCCCTCTTTAAGTATTGCTGAAGTTCTGACAGTTTACTCATTACAGAGAAGCTCATCTTCTTTCCAAAGCTTAAATGAAGAAAGAGAAGAGTATTTTTATTAATGTATAAGCTAGTGATCTCATCTTCAGCTGCTGTTGAATTTGCCACTGCCACATAGTTTCACGGTTTCAAACTGTTCCCACAGAATGTGATGTATCTTTGCTCTTGAGGTTATGCCACTGATCCCTTGTGCAGACCTTCATGGTTCTTTAATAGAGGGTGATCCACTCTTACCAGTGTCATGAAAAATGATGCTGGGATTCTTGTTTGTGGAGTCGAAGAATGGAAGAATGAACTTAGCAAACAATCAAGGTAGGAGAGCCAGGGAAAGGCTTTTATTTAGAGATACAGTGAGAGAATAGAGCTCCTGGCTCACACCAGGAGGGGACAAAGAGTCTGTAGTGGTGCGTTGTCTAGGGGTTTTATAGGCAGTTGAGGATTTTGAGGAACCAGAAAAAAGGCTTAAGGGGGTGGACTTGTTAAGTGGTCCCTGAATATTAAAAATTAACTTAACACAAGCAATTTACTGCTCTATGATTTCTCCCTGGGATACTGGCATCTTGGTCTAGGAGCATATCAAAAGGCCACCTGCCCAGCCCCCAAGGTGAGCTGAGGTATTGTCTGTTTGCTAAAGAGTAAGTTAAAAATATTGCTTCTTAAACTTCCTGGGTGTTAAAATGCAATCTTATCTTTAAGGTGGAATCCTTCCTGCCTTTTACTATGTTGTTTACAGCTGGGTCTGCATGCTAAATTAGTTGCCCGGTTTGCAAAACCACCTCATCATATCTGAAGGAGGAAAAACAGCACATAGGCCAGGGCCTTTTAGCATGCCAAAGTGAATCTTACACATGATTACAAATGATTAGCATAATAAAACATGTGCTACTCTTCTTTATCTGAGGAATATTAACTGATCCCATTGAAGAATAACTCTAGAGCTTAATGTTCAACAGAGTTTTTGTAGGGGGTTTCCTTGCATGTAGTTACATTGCTCTGACTGTAAATATCCTGCCTTGCTTTTTCCAGAGCCCCTCACCCTATTCTGTCTAAGCCCATGCTCCCTGTCTCAATGCTCATTCAAGTGTTATATCACAGGATTTAATTCCTTTAATTTATATTTGGTATGCTTAGCTTAGTTTCCATGCCAGGTTGGATGTGCAAGCAGGTGCTTTCAGCCCATCCCCACACTGTACCAAAATTAGCCTTCCTTTCTTGAACGTCTTGTGCAGGTAAAGTAAACCAGTTGTCACAAACCCAAATATAGCTCACAGATATGTTTTGTTTAGTCTTTATGGTCTTTTTTAAATAATTGAATTTGATACAATTATTTTATATGTAAGTATAAAATACAATAATTTTTAAAACAAAAGATTTCATATTTATATCTGGGCTTTTATATTATCTAACCATTAAAAAACTGATTTCAGTGGCTTCTTAATTCCCACATGTGAATAAATGGGCAGTACTGAACAACTACCTTCTTTAGTTAGGATTTATACTGACTTGCTCTAGCCTTCACTATTTTTATTGTTTTACCTGCCTGGCCTCTGTAGTCACTTGAATCTGGACTATAGAGGCTGTAATGTTAAGCCTACGTCACCAACTCAGATTCTCCTTTCTCTTTGATACAGCTTCTTTTGTGTGCCTTCCTACTCATGGGTCACAGATACTTTCGCCAAATTTCACGAAAGAAGTTCTGGTAATTCTGAACCTTAGTAAGAATGAGGTCTAAGTTTTGAACCCTTCCTGTCAGAATTTCTCTTTTATTTTTAATGCAGATCTACTTACCTCCTTCCCTTTAATTAGCTCTGCTTACCATGGCATATTGAGACAGAAAAGCCTTTACCAAGCTCCTAAGGGTTTTGTTAAATCATTCCCCCAAGGTAATGTATATCTACCAGCCTTACATTTACATAATTAAGTTGTCCACTGAAGTGATTCTTGCCACTGCAGAGATCTGCTTCAGGCAGACTGTCTCTACTTAGTTAAAGAAGCACTTGACAACTTAAAAAAAAATAAAAGTATAATTTACATACAATAAAACTCACTATTTATAAGTGTACAATTCAGTGTTTATTAATAAACTTACAAAATTGTGCAGCCATCAACATAATGCAGTTTTAGAACATTTCTATCACCCCAAAAAGTTCTTTTGTTCCTTTTTGCAGTCAGGTCTCACTTTCTCTCAACCTCAAACACAAATCTGTTTTCTGTCCCCACAGATTTCCTTTTCTGGACATTTTACATAAATGGAATTATACAATATGTAACCTGTTTTTGCTGGTTTCTTGCACTTAGAATAATGTTTCTGAGGTTCCTCTATGTCATTGAATGTACCCATAGTTGGTTCCTGTTTATTGCTGAATTACACAGTTGACACTTGAACAGCATGGATTTGAACTCTTGTTGGTCTACTTATGTGTGGATTTTCTTTTTCAATAAATACATTGGAAAATTTTTTGGAGGTTTGTGACAATTTGAAAAAATTTTCTTTTCTCTAGCTTTTTATTGTAAGAATACAGTATGTAATACATACACAAAATATATGTCAGCTGACTTGTGTGATTGGTAAGGCTTCTGGTCAACAGTAGGCTATTACTAGTTTTGGGGGGAGTCACTGGATTTTCAGCTGCACACAGGCGTTAGCATCCTGAACCTAGCTTCCCTAACTGCATTGTTCAAAGCTCAACTATACTGTTGTGTGCATATAATATATTTTGTTTATCCATTCAGCAATTGATGAACATTAGGATTGTTTTCAGTTTTTTGGTTATTTGGATAATGTTGCTGTAAATGTTTGCATGCGAGACTGGGTGGACATACCTTTAATTTCTCTTGAGTCGTTATTTAGGAGTAGCATTGCTGGGTCATACAGTAAGTTTATGTTTATCATTTTAAGGAACTTCCAAATTGTTTTCCTAAGTGCCGTTGTCGTTTTATATTCCCACCAGCAATGTATGAGGGTTATAGTTTCTTCACATCCTTGTTAATACTTAGTTTCATCAATCTTTTTTATTATAGCCATTCTGGTGTGTGTGACTTGGTATTTCACTGTGATTACAGTTTGTATTTCCATAACCTGTGATGTTGAGCATACTTTCTTGTTCTTTTAAGCCACTTGTGTATCTTCTTTGAAGAAATTTTCAAATCTTTTGCTCACTTTCAAAATTAAGGTTTTTTGTCTTATCAAGTCTTAAAAGTTCTTATATGTTCCGAACACAAGTTCTTTACCAAATATATAATTAGCAAATGTTATCCCCAGCCTGTGACTTCTCTTATTTTCTTAAATAATGTTCTTGAAGAACAAAAGTTTGTCATTTTAGTGGAGTTCACTTTATCATTTTTTTCTTTATGGATTGTACTTTTGGTACCAGATTTTTTTTTTTTGGTAACATTAATCTACAATTACATGTACAACATTATCGTTACTAGAGTCCCCACATCATCAAGTCCTCACCACATACCACATTACAGTCACTGTCCTTCAGCATAGTGAGATGCTATAGAATCACTACATGTCTTCTCTGAGTTGTACAGCCCTCCCCATGTCCCCCACCCCTACATTATGTATGCTAATCGTAATGCCCCTTTTTCCCCTTTGTCCCTCCCTTCCAACCCATCCTCCCCAGTCCCTTTCCCTTTGGTAACTGTTAGTCCATTCTTGGGTTCTGTGAGTCTGTGGCTGTTTTCTTCCTTCAGTTTTTTTCTTTGTTCTTATACTCCACATATGAGTGAAATCATTGGATATTTGTCTTTTTCCGCCTGGCTTATTTCACTGAGCATAATACCCTCTAGCTCCATTCATGTTGTTGCAAATGGTAGGATTTGTTTTCTTCTTATGGCTGAATAATATTCCATTGTAAATATGAACCACATCTTCTTTATCCATTCATCTACTGATGGACACTTAGGTTGCTTCCATTTCTTGGCTATTGTAAATAGTGCTGTGATAAACATAGGGGTGCATATGTCTTTTTCAAACTGGGCTGCTGCAGTCTTAGGGTAAATTCCTAGAAGTGGAATTCCTGGGTCAAATGGTATTTCTATTTTCAGTTTTTTGAGGACCCTCCATACTGCTTTCCACAATGGTTGAACTAATTTGCAGTCCCACCAGCAGTGTAGGAGGGTTCCCCTTTCTCCACATCCTCACCAACATTTGTTGTTGTTTGTCTTTTGGATGGTGGCCATTTTTACTGATGTGACATGATATCTCATTGTGGTTTTAATTTGCATTTTTCTGATGATTAGCAATGTGGAGCATCTTTTCGTGTGCCTGTTGGCCATCTGAATTTCTTCTTTGGAGAAGTGTCTGTTCAAATCCTCTGCCCATTGTTTAATTGGATTATTTACTTTTGGTTTGTTCATGTGCGTGAGCTCTTTATATATTTTGGATGTCAACCCCTTATCTGATGTGTCATTTATGAATATATTCTTTCATACTGTAGGATGTGTTTTTGTTCTACTGATGGTGTCCTTTGCTGTACAGAAGCTTTTCAGCTTGATATAGTCCCACTTGTTCATTTTTGCTTTTCTTTCCCTACCCAGGGAAATATGTTCATGAAGAAGTTGCTCGTGTTTATGTCCAAGAGATTTTTGCCTATGTTTTTTTCTTAGAGATTTATGCATTCATGACTTACATTCAAGTCTTTGATTCATTTTGAATTTACTTTTGTGTATGGGGTTAGACAATGATCCAGTTTCATTCTCTTACATGTAGCTGTCCAGTTTTGCTAACACCAGCTGTTGAAGAGGCTGTGATTTCCCCATTGTATATCCATGGCTCCTTTATCATATATTAATTGACCATATATGTTTGGGTTAATATCTGGACTCTCAATTCTGTTCCACTGGTCTGTGGGTCTGTTCTTGTGCCAGTACCAAATAGTCTTGACTACTGTCGCTTTGTAGTAGAGCTTGAAGTTGGGAAGCGAGATCCCCCCTGCTTTATTCTTCTTTCTCAGGATTGCTTTGGCTATTTGGGGTCTTTTGTGGTTCCATATGAATTTTAGAACTATTTGTTCCAGTTCGTTGAAGAATGCTGTTGGTATTTTGATAGGGATTGCATTGAATCTGTAGATTGCTTTAGGTAGTGCAGTCATTTTGACAATATTTATTCTTCCTAGCAGAGAGCATGGGATGAATTTCCATTTGTTAGTGTCCTCTTTAATTTCTCTTAAGAGTATCTTGTAGTTTTCAGGGTATAAGTCTTTCACTTCCTTGGTTAGGTTTATTCCAGGTATTTTATTCTTTTTGATGCAGTTGTGAATGGAATTGTTTTCCTGATTTCTCTTTCTGTTAGCTCATCGTTAGTATATAGGAAAGCAACAGATTTCTGTGTATTAATTTTGTAGCCTGCAACTTTGCTGAATTCAGATATTAGTTCTAGTAGTTTTGGATGGGGTCTTTAGGGATTTTTATGTACAGTATCATGTCATCCGCAAATAGTGACAGTTTGACTTCTTCTTTACCAATCTGGATGCCTTGTCTTTCTTTGTTTTGTTTGATTGCCATGGCTAGGACCTCCAGTACTATGTTGAAATACAGTGGGGAGAGTGGGCATCCCTGTCTTGTTCCTGATCTTAGGTGAAAAGCTTTCAGCTTCTCGCCGTTAAATATTATGTTAGCTGTGGGTTTGTCATATATGGCCTTTATGATGTTGAGGTACTTGCCCTCTATACCCATTTTGTTGAGAGTTTTTATCATGAATGGATGCTGAATTTTGTCAAATGCTTTTTCAGCATCTATGGAGATGATCATGTGGGTTTTGTCCTTTTTATTGATGTGGTGGATGATGTTGATGGATTTTCGAATGTTGTACCATCCTTACATCCCTGAGATGAATCCTACTTGATCATGGTGTATGATCCTCTTGATGTATTTTTGAATTCGGTTTGCTAATATTTTGTTGAGTATTTTTGCATCTATGTTTATCAGGGATATTGGTCTATAATTTTCTTTTTTGGTGGGGTCTTTGCCTGGTTTTGATTTTCAATAATTATTTGTATTTTTGTGGGGTCCATTGTGATTTTTCCTTTCTCATTTCTGATTTTGTTTATGTGTGTAGATTCTCTTTTTCTCTTAATAAGTCTGTCTAGGGATTTATCTATTTTGTTTATTTTTTCAAAGAACCAGCTCTTGGTTTCATTGATTTTTTTCTGTTGTTTTCTTCTTCTCAATTTTATTTATTTCTTCTCTGGTCTTTATTATGTCCCTCCTTCTGGTGATTCTGGGCCTCATTTGTTCTTTTTTTTCCAATTTCAATAATTGTGACTTTAGACTATTCATTTGGGATTGTTCTTCCTTCTTTAAATAGGCCTGGATTGCAATATACTTTCCTCTTAGAACTGCCTTTGCTGCGTTCCACAGAAGTTGGGCTGTGTGCCTTTGTTGTCATTTGCCTCCATATATTGTTTGATCTCTGTTTTAATTTGGTCATTGATCCATTGATTGTTTAGGAGCCTGTTATTAAGCCTCCATGTATTTGTGAGCCTTTTTGTTTTCTTTGTACAATTTATTTCTCGTTTTGTACCTTTGTGATCTGAGAAGTTGGTTGGTAGAATTACAATATTTTTGAATTTACTGAGGTTCTTTTTGTGGCCTAGTATGTGGTCTATTCTTGAAAATGTTCCGTTTGCACTTGAGAAGAATGTGTATTCTGCTGCTTTTGGGTGTGGAGTTCTGTAGATGTCTGTTAGGTCCATCTGTTCTAGTGTGTTGTTCAGTGCCTCTGTGTCTTTACTTATATTGTGTTTTGTTGATCTGTCCTTTGGAGTGGTGGTGTGTTGAAGTTTCCAAAAATGAATGCATTGCATTCCATTTCATCCTATAATTCTGGTAGTATTTGTTTCACATGTGTCGCTGTTCCTGTGTTGGGTGCATAGATATTTATAATAGTTATATCCTCTTGTTGGACTGCCCCCTTTATCATTATGTAATGTCCTTCTTTATCTCTTGCTACTTTCTTTGTTTTGAAGTCTATTTTGTCTGATACAAGTACTGCAACACCTGCTTTTTTCTCCTTGTTGTTTGCATGAAATATCTTTTTCCATCCCTTCACTTTTAGTCTGTGTATATCTTTAGGTTTTTGGTGAGTCTCCTGTAAGCAGCATAGATGGTCTTGCTTTTTTGTCCATTCTGTTACTCTGTGTCTTTTGATTGGTGCATTCAGTCCGTTTACATTTAGGGTGATTATCGACAGATACGTACTTATTGCCATTGCAGGCATGGATTCGTGGTTACCAAAGGTTCAAGGGTAGCTTCTTTACTATCTAATAGTCTAACTTAAGTCTCTTATTAAGCTATTATAAACACAGTCTGATGATTCTTTATTTCTCTCCCTTCTTATTTTTCCTCCTCCATTCTTTATATGTTAGGTGTTTTATTCTGTACTCTTTTGTGTTTCCTCTGACTGTTTTTGTGAATAGTTGATTTTAGTTTTTGCTTTTGGTTAGTAGTTGGATGGTCTGCTTTCTTTGCTGTGATTTTATTTTCTCTGGTGACATCTATTTAGCCTTAGGACTGCTTCCATCTAGAACAGTCCCTTTAAAATACCCTGTAGAGGTGCTTTGTGGAAGGCAAATTCCCTCAAGTTTTGCTTGTCTGGGGATTGTTTAATTCCCCCATCAAATTTAAATGATAATCGTGCTGGATACAGTATTCTTGGTTCAAGCCCTTCTGTGTGATTACGTTAAATAGATCATGCCATTCTCTTCTGGCCTGTAAGGTTTCTGTTGAGAAGTCTGATGATAGCCTGATTGGTGTTCCTTTGTAGGTGATCTTTTTTCTCTCTCTGGCTGCCTTTAATACTCTGTCCTTGTCTTTGATCTTTGCCATTTTAATTATTATATGTCTTGGTGTTATCCTCCTTGGGTCCCTTGTGTTGGGAGATATGTGAACTTCCATGGTCTTGGAGAATATTTCCTTCTCCAGCTTGGGGATGTTTTTGGCAATTATTTCCTCAAAGACATTTTCTATCCCTTTTTCTCTCTCTTCTTCTTCTGGTACCCCTGTAATGCAAATATTGTTCTGTTTGTATTGGTCACACAGTTTTCTTAATATTCTTTCAATCCTAGAGATCCTTTTATCTCTCTCTGCCTCAGCTTCTCTGTACTCCTGCTCTCTGATTTCTATTCCATTAACCATCTCTTGCACCTCATCCAGTCTGCTCTTATGCCCGTCTAGCAATTGTTTCATTTCTGTAGTCTCACTCCTGACTTCATCCCTTATTAGCTCTTGCATATTTCTCTGTAGGTCTATCAGCATGGTTATGACTTTCATTTTGAATTCTTTTTCAAGAAGGTTGGTTAAATCTATCCCTCCAGGGCCTCTCTCTGGAGTTGTCTGAGTGATTTTTGACTGGACCAGATTATTCTGTCTTTTCATGGCTATAGAAGTGGTCTCAGGCAGGTGGCACATGTGTCAGCTGGGAGAACAAAGTCCCTTCCTGCTTGTTGTTCACCTTGCCCTTCTCCACAGCCTGTGTCGGTTACCCGCACACTGTGAGGCAGTCTCTGGGATAATCTCCTTAGCTTCCGTGGACAGGGCCACCCTCAGGCTAGCCTAGTGCACTGCAGTGGGTTTCAGCCACGCCGTGTGCACTCTGCAGCAAGGCTGACACCGCTTCGTGCCTTCCGGACCTTGCTCTGGCTGCCGTGGACCATCCCAGTTAGCTGCGCACATGCTGGGAGGAGATTCTGTGTGGTTGCTGTGGGCGGGGCTGCTCTCTGTCTGCTCCACAGCTGCGGCGATTCAGCAGATCCGTTTGCCGCGCTGGCCAAGGGGAACAAATGGCAGGCTGCTTATTGCCATGAGAGGCTTTGGGTCTCCTTTACCCGGCAGGGGGTTGCGGACCCAAAGTTCCTCAAGATTCCCAGCCTGCTGGGCTGAGTGTGTTGGGACGATTTTGTTCAGCTGTTGGGCCCTTGTCCCTTTAAGACTTTTAAAAAAGCGCCCGCTTTTCTTTTGTCCCAGGGGAGCCGGCTGTTGGGACTCGCTCGCAGTCACCGTCTTGGATCCTGCCCTTCCATTTCTCTAATATCCAGTATACCATGCCATGTGTGTCTGTGCTCCCGGTACAGATCACCAGGGCTGGTTATTTAGCTGTCATGTGCTTCCACTCTCCCCACTCTGATTCTTTTCCTCCCCAGCCGGTGAGCTGGGGTGGGGGGAGTGCTCGGGTCCCGCCGGGTCACGGCTTTGTATCTTACCCTTTTCATGAGGTGCTGAGTTCTCGCAGATGTAGATGTAGCCTGGCTGTTGTACTGTATCTTCTGGTCTCTTTTATGAATAGTTGTATTTGTTGTATTTTTTTAAATATTTGTGGTTTTGGGAAGAGATTTCTGCCGTCTCCCCTTGGTACCAGATTTTAAGAGATTTTTTTCTCACCCACAATAATGAAGATTTTTATTCTATGCTTTCATCTACAAATCATTTTTTGAGTTAACTTTTGTGTATGGTGTGAGGTGTGAAGTTCTTTTTTTCTTCTTCATTATGGATATCCACTTTGTATTGCACCATTCGTTGAAAAGATTTTTCTTTCTGCATTGAATTGTCTTGGCACCTTTATCAAAAATCAAATGACCATAAATGTAATTCTTAGTTTTGTCCTAGTGATCTGTATATGTCTATCCATATGCCAATAACACACTGTATTGGTTACTGTAACTTTAAAATAAGTAAAGATTAATGAAATCATGTAAAGTCCTCCAATTTTGTTCTTTTCTAAAATTGTTTTGGCTATTCTTGGCTCTGTCCATATAAATATTAGCATCAGCTTGTCGGTTTCTATAGAAAGGCCTGGTGTGATTTTCATAGCGATTGTATTGAAGCTGTAGATTAATTTGAGGAGAATTTCTGTCTTTTCAGTATTGAGTCTTGCCATCCATGAACATGAAATATCTCTCCATTACTTCAATGTTCTTTAATTTCTGTACAGTGTTTTCTATTTTTTAGCAAACAATTCTTATTAAAATTGATTCTTAAGTATTTTATTTCTGTTAATACTATTGAAAATGAAGCTGTTCCTTAATGTCATTTTGGATTGTTTGTTCCTAGTGCATTAAAATGTTATTGATTTTTTTGTATGTTAATCTTATATCCTATGATGCTGATAAACTTATTAGTTATAGTAGTTTCTTCGTAGATTCTTGAGAATATACATATAGAATGAAGACATCTGCAAATAATGACAGTTTTATTTCTTTCTTATTCATCTGTATACTGTAATATATTTTTTCTTATCTCATTGCACTGGCTAGAACCTCTAATACAAAGTTACATAGAAGAGGTGAGTGCAGACATCTTTGTCTTATTCCTAGTCTTTGAGGCAATCCATTTATTACCATTACATATGATGTGAGCTGCAGGGCTCCCCCACTCTCTTATCAGCTTGAAGAAGTTTCCCTCTAGTCCTAGTTGGTTGCAGGGTTTTATCACAGGTGTTAAATTTTGAGGAATGTTTCTTCTACATATATAAAGGTGATTATGTAGTTTTGTCTTTTATTCTTTTAATATGATGTATTCCATTTGTTGAACCAACTTTGCTTTCCTGGGATAAATCATACATTCTCATGGTGTACAATCCTTTTAAATACTACAAAATTCAGGTCACTAGTATTTTGATAAAGATTTTTTGCATTGTTATAGATACTGTTCTGTAGTTTTCTTTTGATCTTTAACTTTTTCTCTAGTTTTGATATCAGGCCTGATAGAATAAGTTGGGAAATGTCATATCCTCTATATCCTGAAAAAGTTTCTTTAGAATTGGTATTACATCTTTGAATGTTTCATAGAATTCCTAAGTGAAGCCATCTGGATCTGAGATTATTTTTTGTGGGAAAAATTCTAAATACTAATTCACTATTATTTATTTATTTATAGGTTTTTTCTTATTTTCTATTCTTCTTCAGTTAGTCTTGGTAACTTGGATCTTCCTATGAATCTGTCCGTTTCATCTAAGTTATATAATTGGCATAGAGTTGTCTGTAATATTCCCTTAAAATCCTTTTAATTTCTCTGGCATCAGTGGTAATGCTAGAGAAATTGTTATCTTTTTAGTCCTGATTTTGGAATTTGTATCTTCTCTGTTTTGTATTCTTTTGGTTTATTTTAATTTTTGATTAGTCTAGCCAAAGGATTATCAGTAATACTTTTTGGTCATTCATTTTCTCCTTCATTTTTCTATTTTCTGTTTCATTGAATGTTGCTCTGATATTCTTGGTTTTGGTTTAATTTGCTCTGCTTTCTTGAGTTTCTTAAGGTGGAAGCTTAAATTATTGATTCGAGACCTTTCTTATTTTCTAATATAGGTGTTTAAAGCTATGAATCCTTCTAGACTCTGCTTTATCTACATCCCATAAATGTTGATTTCTTGTAGGTTTCTTTCTATTCAGTTCAAAATAGTTTATGATTTCCCTTGGAATTTCTTTGTGATTGAAAGCCAAGTATTTGGCGATTTCCAAAATTGTGCTCTGTTGTTGATTCCTAATTTAATTCTGCTGTGATCAGAGAACATATTTTGAATGATTTTTCAAATCCTTTCAAATTATTTTGCGATTTTTTGTATTGCTTAGCATATGGTTAATATGGAGAATTTCCATATGTACTTTAAAGTATTCGGCAGTTAGGTACTGTTTTATAAATGTAAGTTTTAATATAAATTATTCAACTTTTCTGTATCCTTGTTGATTTTCTATCTAGTTTTTCTGAGAGGACTATTGAAATCTCCAACTATAATTATTGAATAGCCCAGTTCTCCTTTCAATTCTATCATTTTTGTTTCAGTATTTTGGGGACTCTTTTATTCAATGCATATACATTTCTACTTATTAAATTCCTCAGAAATATTGGCCCTTTATAATTATGAAATGTCCTTTCTTGTCTCTAGTAATATTTCTTAATGTCTGTTTTATCTGATATCAATATAGGTATCCCAGCTGTCTTGTGGTCATTGTTTATCTTATGGTATATCTTTTTCTCTCCTCCTACTTTCAGCCTTTTTATATCTTTAAATATAAAGTCTGGCTCTAGTATACAGCATATAATTAGACCTTGCTTTTTCTTTATACAATGTGATCATTTCTGCTTTTCGATCTGTGTTTATTCCATTTACATTTAATGTAATTATTAATATGATTTACATCTTCCATTGTGCTATTTGTTTCCTGTATGTCTTACAGTTTTGTTGTTATTGTTCTTCTTGTCCTACTTTTGTGGTAAAGAAATATTTATAGAGTGCCATTTAAATTCTCTCTGGTTTTCTAACTAAATTTTTTAAAGATATTTTCTTAATTATTGATTTGGGGACTGTAATACATATTTTGTCTTATCACGGTCTAGTTCAGAATAGTACTGACAATTCTAGTAAGATATTTTGATCCAATATAGCTCTATTTATGCAACTTTGTGTTATTTCCACATATATTACACATATATTTTATAAATCCAGCAATGTAGTGTTATAATTATTCTTTACTTATATATTTACCATTTCCAGTGTTCTTCATTTCTTTGTCAATTTGAGTATTGTCTAGTGTCATTTTCTTTCAGCTTGAAGGATGTTGTTAAGTATTTTTGCTTATAGAGAATATACTCAGTTGATGTGTATATGGGAATGTCTTTATTTCAGCTTTGTTTGTGGATGATAGTGTTCCCAGATAGAGAATTATTGTAAACAGATTTGTTTCCTTTTCCTTTTAGCACTTTGAATATATCATTCCACTGCCTTCTGGCCTCTCATTTCTTTCAATAAGCCATCATTATTCATATTGTTTTTCCTCTTTATGTGATTAGGAATTTTTCTCTTGCTGCTTTCAAGATTTCCTCTGTTTTTGTCTTTCAACAATTTGAATATGAATATGTGTCTAGGTACACACCTCTCTTTGTTTTTCCTACTTGGCATTAGTTGAACTTATTGGATCTGCAGTTTAATTTTTTCCATCAAATTGGGGCATTTTCAACCATTATTTCCTCAGATATTTTTTCTTTCTCCTTTGTCTCTATCCTATCTTTATAGGATTTACATTACATTTATGTTAGTACCCTTGATAACCCTCCCTGAGACATTGCTGAGGCTGTGTTCATTTTTCTTCTATGTTTCGTTCTTTGGATTCTTCAGACTGGATGATTTCTGTTAATCTATTTTTCAGGTTCACTGATTCAATCTTTTCCCTCCTTAGATCTGCTGTTGACCCTGTGTAGTAAGGTTTTAAATTGTGGTTGGTGTTCTTACCATGTCTATAATTTTATGTTTTAGTTTTTCTTTTTATTCTTTTTTTCTTTTTTTTTAAATTTATTTTGGTATCATTAATCTACAATTACATGTGCAATATTATGGTTATTAAACTACCCCTTCATCACGTCCCCCCCACCAACCCCATTACAGACACTGTCCATCAGCTTAGTGAGATGCTAGAGAGTCACTACTTGTCTTCTCTGAGTTGTACAGCCCTCCCCATGCCCCCCCCAACCTTACGTGTGCTAATCGTAATGCCCCCTTTTCCCTCTTATCCCTCCCTTCCCACGCATCTTCCCCAGTCCCTTTCCCTTTGGTAACTATTAGTCCATTCTTGGGTTCTGTGAGTCTGCTGCTGTTTTGTTCCTTCAGTTTTTTTCTTTGTTCTTATACTCCATATATGAGTGAAATCATTTGATACTTGTCTTTTTCGGCTTGGCTTATTTCACTGAGCATAATACCCTCTAGCTCCATCCATGTTGTTGCAAATGGTATGGTTTTTTTTCTTCTTATGGCTGAATAATATTCCATTGTGTATATGTACCACATCTTCCTTATCCATTCGTCTACTGATGGACACTTAGGTTGCTTCCATTTCTTGGCTATTGTAAATAGTGCTGCGATAAACATAGGGGTGCATCTATCTTTTTCAAACTGGGCTGCTGCATTCTTAGGGTAAATTCCTAGGAGTGGAATTCCTGGGTCAAATGGTATTTCTATTTTGAGTTTTTTGAGGACCCTCCATACTGCTTTCCACAATGGTTGAACTAATTTGCAGTCCCACCAGCAGTGTAGGAGGGTTCCCTTTTCTCCACATCCTCGCCAACATTTGTTGTTGTTTGTGTTTTGGATGTTGGCCATCCTCACTGGTGTGAGGTGATATCTCATTGTGGTTTTAATCTGCATTTCTCTGATGATTAGCGATGTGGAGCATCTTTTCATGTGCCTGTTGGCCATCTGAATTTCTTCTTTGGAGAAGTGTCTATTCATGTCCTCTGCCCATTTCTTAATTGGACTATTTGCTTTTTGTTTCTTAAGGTGCATGAGTTCTTTATATATTTTGGATGTCAACCCCTTATTGGATACGTCATTTATGAATATATTCTCCCATACTGTAGGATGTGTTTTTGTTCTACTGATGGTGTCCTTTACTGTACAGAAGCTTTTCAGCTTGATATAGTCCCACTTGTTCATTTTTGCTTTTGTTTCCCTTGCCCAGGGAGATATGTTTATGAAGAAGTTGCTCATGTTTATGTCCAAGAGATTTTTGCCTATATTTTTTTCTAAGAGTTTTATGGTTTCATGACTTACATTCAGGTCTTTGATCCATTTTGAGTTTACCTTTGTGTATGGGGCTAGACAGTAGTCCAGTTTCATTCTCTTACATGTAGCTGTCCAGTTTTTCCAACACCAGCTGCTGAAGAGGCTGTCATCTCCCCATTGTATATCCAAGGCACTTTTATCAAATATTAATTGACTGTATATGTTTGGGTTAATGTTTGGATTTTCTTTTCTGTTCCACTGGTCTGTGAGTCTGTTTTTGTGCCAATACCAAATTGTCTTGATTACTGTGGCTTTGTAGTAGAGCTTGAAGTCAGGGAGTGTAATTCCCCCTGTTTTATTCCTCCTTCTCAGGATTGCTTTGGCTATTCGGTGTCTTTTGTGGTTCCATATGAATTTTAGAATTATTTGTTCGAGTTCATTGAAGAAAGCTGTTGGTAGTTTGATAGGGATTGCGTTGAATCTGTAGATTGCTTTAGGTAGTGTAGCCATTTTGACAATATTTATTCTTCCAGCCAGGATCATGGGATGCATTTCCATGTGTTAGTGTCCTCTTTAATTTCTCTTAGGAGTGTCTTGTAGTTTTCACAGTACAGGTCTTTCACTTCCTTCGTTAGGTTTATTCCTAGGTATTTTATTCTTTTTGATGCAGTTGTGAATGGAATTGTTTTTCTGATTTCTCTTTCTGTTAGTTCATCGTTAGTGTATAGGAAAGCAACAGATTTCTGGGTGTTAATTTTGTATCCTGCAACTTTGCCGAATTTAGATATTAGTTCTAGTAGTTTTGGAGTGGAGTCTTTAGGGTTTTTTATGTACAGTATCATGTCATCTGCAAATAGTGACAGTTTGACTTCTTCTTCTTTACCAATCTGGATGCCTTGTATGTCTTTGTTTTGTCTGATTGCCGTGGCTAGGACATCCAGTGCTATGTTGAATAACAGTGGACAGAGTGGGCATCCCTGTCTTGTTCCCGATCTTAGATGAAAAGCTTTCAGCTTCTCGCCGTTAAGTATGATGTTAGCTGTGAGTTTGTCATATATGGCCTTTATGATGTTGTGGTACTTGCCATCTATACCCATTTTTTGAGAGTTTTAATCATGAATGGATGCTGAATTTTGTCAAATGCTTTTTCAGCATCTATGGAGATGATCATGTGGTTTTTGTTCTTTTTGTTGATGTGGTGGATGATGTTGATGGATTTTCGAATGTTGTACCATCCTTGCATCCCTGAGATGAATCCCACTTGATCATGGTGTATGATCCTCTTGATATATTTTTGAATTCGGTTTGCTAATGTTTTGTTGAGTATTTTTGCATCTACGTTCATCAGGGGTATTGTTCTGTAATTTTCTTTTTTGGTGAAGTCTTTGCCTGGTTTTAGTATTAGAGTGATGCTGGCTTCATAGAATGAGTTTGGAAGTATTCCCTCCTCTTCTGTCTTTTGGAAAACTTTAAGGAGAATGGGTGTTATTTCTCCTCTATATGTCTGGTAGAATTTAGAGGTGAAACCATCAGGTCCGGGGTTTTATTCATGGGTAGTTTTTTGATTACCGATTCAATTTCGTTGCTGTTGATTGGTCTGTTTAGTTTTTCTGTTTCTTGCTTGGGCAGTCTTGGAAGGTTGTATTTTTCTAAGAAGTTGTCCATTTCTTCTATGTTTTCCAGCTTGTTAGTATATAGATTCTCATAATATTCTCTTATAATTCTTTGTATTTCTGTGGGGTCCGTCGTGATTTTTCCTTTCTCATTTCTGATTTTGTTTATGTGTGTAGATTCTCTTTTTCTCTTAATGAGTCTGACTAGGGGTTTATCTATTTTTTTTATTTTTTCAAAGAACCAGCTCTTGGTTTCATTGATTTTTTCTATTGTTTTATTCTTCTCAATTTTATTTATTTCTTCTCTGATCTTTATTAGGTCTCTCCTTCTGGTGACTTTAGGCCTCATTTGTTCTTCTTTTTCCAATTTCAGTAATTGTGTCTTTAGACTATTCATTTGGGAATGTTCTTCCTTCTTTAAATAGGCCTGGATTGCAATATACTTTCCTCTTAGAACTGCCTTTGCTGTGTCCCACAGACGTTGTGGTTTTGTGTTGTTGTTGTCATTAGTCTTCATATATTCTTTGATTTCTGTTTTGATTTTGTCGTTAACCCATTGATTAATTAGGAGAATGTTGTTAAGTCTCCATGTATTTGTGAGCCTTTTTGGTTTCTTTCTAAAATTTATTTCTAGTTTATACCTTTGTGATCTGAGAAATTGGTTGGTAGGATTTCAATATTTTTGAATTTACTGAGGTTCTTTTTGTGGCCTAGTATGTGTTCTATTCTGGAAAATGTTCCATGTGCACTTGAGAAGAATGTGTATCCTGCTGCTTTTGGGTGCAGAGTTCTATAGATGTCTGTTAGGTCCATCTGTTCCAGTGTGTTGTTCAGTGCCTCTGTGTCTTTACTTATTTTCTGTCTGGTTGATCTGTCCTTTGGAGTGAGTGGTGTGTTGAAGTCTCCTAAAATGAATGCATTGCTGTCTATTTCCTCCTTTAATTCTGTTAGTATTTGTTTCACATATGCTGGTGCTACTGTGTTGGCTGCATATATATTTATAATGGTTATATCTTCTTGTTGGACTGACCCCTTTATCATTATGTAATGTCCTTCTTTATCTCTTGCTAATTTCTTCATTTTGAAGTCTATTTTGTCTGATACAAGTACTGCAACACCTGCTTTTTTCTCTTTGTTGTTTGCATGAAATATATTTTTCCATCATTTAACTTTTAGTCTGTGTATATCTTTGTGTTTGAGGTGAGTCTTTTGTAAGCAGCATATTGATGGGTCTTGCTTTTTTATCCATTCTGTTACTCTGTGTCTTTTGTTTGTTGCATTCAGTCCATTTACATTTAGGGTGATTATCGATAGATATGTACTTATTGCCATTGCTGGCTTTAGATTCATGGTTACCAAAGGATCAAAGGTTGCTTCTTCACTATATAACAATCTAACTTAACTTTCTTGTAAGTTAGTGTAAACACGGTCTGATGTTTCTTTATTTTTCTCCCTTCTTATTCTTCCTCCTCCATTCTTTATATACTAGGTGTTTTATTCTTTGTCTTTAGTTAGTATTTGGATGGTCTGCTTTCTTTGGTATGGTTTTATTTTCTCTGGTGACATCTTTTTAGCCTTAGGGGTGCCTCCCCCTAGAGCAGTCCGTTTAAGATATCCTGTAGTGGTGGTTTTTGAGAGGCAAATTCTCTCAACTTTCGTTTGTCTGGAAATTGTTTAATCCCTCCGTTATATTTAAATGATAATCGTGCTGGATACAATATTCTTCGTTCAAGGCCCTTCTGTTTCATAACGTTAAATATATCATGTCATTCTCTTCTGGCCTGTAAGGTTTCTGTTGAGAAGTCTGATGATAGTCTGATGGGTTTTCCTTTGTAGGTGATCTTTTTTCTCTCTCTAGCTGCCTTTAATACCCTGTCTTTATTTTTGATCTTTGCCATCTTAATTATTATGTGTCTTGCTCTTGTCTTCCTTGGTTCCCTTGTGTTGTGAGATCTGTGGGCTTCCGTGGACTGCGAGACTATTTCCTTCCCTAGCGTCGGAAAGTTTTCAGCAATTATTTCTTCAAAGACACTTTCTATCCCTTTTTCTCTCTCTTCTTCCTCTGGTACTCGTATAATGGTGAATATTGTCCCGTTTGGATTGGTCACACAGTTCTCTTAATATTCTTTCATTCCTAGAAATCCTTTTATCTCTCTCTGCCTCAGCTTCTCTGTATTCCTGTTCTCTGATTTCTATTCCATTAACAGTCTCTTGCATCTCATCCTGTCTGCTGTTAAGTCCCTTGATCGCTTGTCTGATTTCTGCGTTGTTTTTCTGCACTTCCCTCAGTTTCTCCCTCAGCTCTTGCACATTTCTCTGTCGGTCCATCAGCATGGTTGTGACTTTTATTCTGAATTCTTTTTCAGGAAGACTGTGCATTTCCATTCCTTCAGGCTCCCTCTCTGGGGTTGTCTGGTTGATCTTAGTCTGGACCATATTCCTCTGTCTTTTCATGGCTATAGAATTGGTTGCTGGTAGTTGCCACGTATGTCAGCTGGGCTCTTTAAGACTTTAAAAGGAAAAAAAGGAAAGAAAGAAAGAAAGAAAGGAAAAGAAAAAGAAAGAGAAGAAAAAACAAAACAACAAACAAAACAAAACAAAAACAAAAAAATACACCCACCAGAAGTAGAATCTGTGGGGATGGTGTAGGTGGCACTGTTGCTCCACTATTCTGCAGCCGTGGCTGCGCCGCTCCGCAGGGCCCTTTATAGCTCTGGCCGGGGTGGGAATGAATGGGAGGCTGTTGCTCTCTGTGAGAAGTCTAAGTGGGGCCATCCTTTCCCAGTCGGCCGATAAGGGGTCTGAAACTCTCCAGGACTCCTAGCCTGCTGAGCTGAGTGTGCCGGGTCTATCCGGGTCCTCCACTGGGCTCCTGTGTCTTTAAGGCCGCTGAAAAACGCGCCCACTTTTCTTTTTTCTTCCTTCCCGGGAGCCGGCTGCAAGCACCCTGGCGCGTTCCCCGCTCAGATCCTGCACCGTCTGTCTCTCCAATCTCTGCTACACCGCGCGATGTGTCTCAACGCTCCCTGCGCAGATCACAGGGGCTGGTTATTTTACGGGGGGTACTTCTACTCCCTCCTGGCCCTGAGTCCTCTACTCCCGCCAGTGCGCTGGGGTGGGTGAGTCCTCGGGTCCTGCCGGGTCGCAGCTCCGTTTCTTACCTGCCTTGCAGGGTGCCGTGTCCTCTCAGGTGTAGCTGCACGCTGTACGCTTTCCTGTGTATTCTGGTCTCTCTTTTAGGAACAGTTGTATTTTCTGTATTTTCATAGGTATATATAGGTTTGGGAGGAGATTTCTGCTGCCCTGCTCATGCCCCCATCTTCTTGGAAGTCCCGTTTTAGTTTTTTTATATTAAAATTCTCCTTGTTGTATCATTGCCATCATGTTTTCCTTTAATTCTTTAAATGCAGTTTCCTTTTGTTCTTTTGATATAATTATGATAACTGTTTTGAAGTCTTTTGTCTGGTAAATCCTATATCTGGGCCTATGAAAAGACATTTTCTCTTGACTGCCTTTTCTTCTCATGGTTTACATGTTTTCATCAAAAAACAGATTTTTTCAAATAGTATTTTTGTAGCATCCCTGGGTTCTGAGTAATTTTCTTTCCAGAGGTTGTTTTCACTCGTGTTTTGTGTTGTTTTGTTTTAATAAGCTCTGTGGGCTTAATCTATGGACTGTATCCCCCATGGTGTCTGGCTGGTGATTTCTCTGCTATGGATTATCCTATGTCTGCATAGCTTTGTTGTTATTCAGTGATTGATTTGAGGTTGTGCTCAAATACTTTGAATATTTGAGCTGTCTATGCTGATGGAACTGTTTGTGGGTTGGGCAGCACATTTAATGTTCAGGTAGTTTTCAAATCTATACCAGCTTTAACTTTCTGCTGGAACCTCTTGGGTCTCCCCCATGGGAAACAGCTTTCTAGTCACCTAGGGATATGTGGAAAGCTTATCTAGGTCCTCTCTGCCTCTCTCATGTCCATTTGCTATGTTAAATTTCTTGCTGGACCACCAATATGCTGTTCACCCCTACCAAGGCCACAACTTTATACTAGCAAACATGTACACTTTCTCTGTTCATTTACTACAATTTGCTTTTTTAATTAACATCACTTGTGTGTGGGTTTTTGGTCTCTTCTCCAAATCCAGTCAGTCCTCTGTGGCAGCCAAGTTGCTACCTGTCATGGCTAGCCCATCTCTTAGAGAAGCACCGCACTGAGTGCGCTGTGGGGGAATGGGAGTAACACCAAGCAATAACACCACAGACTCCCATTGTTCTTACCCAGAGTTCAGCAGTTTTTCATGAATAAATGCTTCTCAGTCTGTTTGTGATTGCTAGATTTTCAGAGCCATGAAGTCATTGTTTTTGACAATTATTCCAGCTTCACTGTTGTTTCTTAGAAAGAAGATTTGCTGAGTTACTCATTCCCCTACCACCAGAAGTCCTGTCTCACCTGGTAACTTTAACAGTGGCAAATTCACTAGCTAAAGTTCCATTTTATTGAGCCATCATTCTGTAGATCCTTTGTATGAATTTTGGGTCTCAGATCAGAACAGCCTGTTGTTCACTATGCCATTCAGTCTGCCCATCTTGCATACAATCTGTCATCTTAATCCTGTTTGATGTAAGGAATTTTACACTTCAGTCATGATTGCCAGTAACTCTTTGTGTATTCCCCTCTTTTGAAAACCATTTAAGTGGCATCTGACACTGTTTGTAATGCTGAATTTAATGGAAGTTTGTAAATATTATGATTCTCCCTCATAAATAAAGATATAAATATATTTTTATAAATAAATAAAGATGTATATATATAGTATTTTGTGTCTTCCATAATACAGAATGTTTAAATGGTTAACATTTGTGCTGCAGTATAGCCTTCTAGCTCATGAAAAATGAAAGCTATCAGCGATCTGGGCAATAAGATTCATCGTCAATAGTCACTACCAACAGCACACAGCATTTTAATATCAGCGAGGTCCACAGCTAGCAGTAAGAGCTGGTGTAATTGAAAGACGTTTAGGCGCAATCATTCTGCTGTTGTTCCTTGCCGTGTTCAACATGGGATTGTGTGAGTATTTGAAGAGAACAGCTATTTTTTAAATATCTTTGAAAGATGTTAAAGGGGTAGATAAGTGTTTAAATGCAAGAAATGTAATTTTAAAATCCTGTGGCTATAAAATAAAAATGTATTTTATTTGTCTTGGTTGAATGAAGCTTTAAAAAAGCTATTCCTTGGTTACAAGTGAACTGATAATTCTGGTCTAATGTTGCCGTGGTAACAACTCAAGCTGATATAATTGAGAACGTCTTATACATCTGGTTCGAACATTATCTCCCTGCCATTTTGAGTTGTTCTAATGGTATATGAAGGAGGCTAGGATAACTGGCATGAAAAAAATTAAATCTAGCTCTACACGTCTTTGGCACTAATCTGATGTTTACTAGTGATACCTCATGCTGGGCAGTTATGCCCTACTTCTAGGGGCTTTTCTTTTTAAAACAAAAGAAACCGCTTTTCATTTTCTGTGTGCTGCATGTTCCAGTGTATGTGTTTACACCATCAGTTCTACCTCTAGAGATTAGCATAACTCCCTTTGCTGTTGGATTGTTGTTTTGAGCAATATGTTTTGGAAAGGTTGATTTTCATCATGAGTGGTAAGTATGCTCTCTGAGCCTCTGCAGTTATATATATACTTTTAAAATATTTTTTGAAGGGGCAGTTGTAAAAGTCAGAGCTACAGTGATTATATTTCTGTTGATGCTTTTGCATTTAGGCATCATAGTAATTTGCTTTCAAAATCCATTAAGAACTGTGAACAATTAATACCACTATTAATAGACAATATCAAAAATCAATTTCTAATTTTCTTTATGCTTTGATTTATTGTATTCATTAGCTACTGTTTATTAATTGTGTTACAAAGTAATGAGAAAAAGATCCACCATGATAAGAGAGGGAGTTTTTTTTTAGTATCTGAGCCTGAAGATAATTAAATTTTCCTTTATTGGCTTTGTTATTGTAATATTAATTTTTGTTAGCTTCTTTTTTATTATATTTTAAAAATGCTAATCTTGGATAAGATGCTGCCAAAATTGTTTATTGGTTGACTTAACTACAGTTCATTGAGAAATAGGGATTAATGGTGAAATAAACATAAGCATTTTGGTTTTGGAGGCTTTGTTAAAATTTTTCAGAAATAATTTTTGGGGGTAATAGTTTGTTAGAATAAGTACTTTTGTGATAAGTAGTTTCCTTTGTTTTTAATAATATGAGTTTTTTCCTAAATATTTCCAATAATGGTTTTTGAGAAAATATACTACAGTATATACTGCAGTTTATCATAGGGCAAAAGCTGTTCACTTTAAGCCAAACCTGCAGCTAAAAATAGATATCCTGTTAGAGTGAGAAATATTTGCTTAGAGCATAATTCATTAGCATCTTTTTGTCTAACTAAAATAGAGGATGTTTATAAGTTATCCTTTGAATCAGATACATTTTAGAAGAAGTGCTACATGGTTTTTCTTATGTCAGTCTATAATTTACACTTAAAAGATTTGGAATTGAAATTTAGAACCTGAGAGACTTGGATTTTTGCTGTATAATGATAGAATTCAAAATAGATGAACATTTTCTTCCATAACAGATTATCTCATTATTGCCAATAAATATTTTTTATCCTGCTGCTGTGTAACATAAACCTCTTAAACACTGTTAGATGTTTGTTTATAGAATGATATTCAACAGTAAAAGAACACTTTTCATGTAGGATATTAAGAATTAATTGTTATTGTTGTTATTCTGTTATTTTCCTGTTACTAGAAATATCTTCTTGATCTAGTGTTTTAAATGTGGGCTAATATTATAAAATACACGTTAACATTCTTTAGGGTTCCTGTGGTTATCAAAAGTGAATATACCTCATTGTCATACATAAAATATTAGATTTCTTTGAATCTGGCCAATATGTGTTTTGTCTTTGAAAGTTTGGCATATTACAGAATCTTTAAGTAACCACTGAGGTATTCTAGGGGGTTTGCAATTGGATGTGTTGGTTTTAACTAAAGAAAATTGCTGCTTCTTCTCAATATTGCTTTATTTTTCTTTCAAGAAAGCTATGGGTAATTCAGATAGTATTTGATATACTTGATCATACTGGCCTGCCCCTTACAGCCATTTGTCCTGCAGGAATCAAAGAAATCACAAATAGACATTCTGATTTTTTCAGGATTATCCAATTCGCAACTAATTTTACACATGTCATAAGTGGTTAAATGCCTTAGCCATTTCAAAATGTAGAAAATTACAAGTGAAGTGTGGTCTTATTTGTAAAAATAAGCAAATGCTAAACCTTTTTGCCTAAGTCTATACATATACATGCATGTGTTGTTTATGTGTATGTGATACTTCCCTATTAAAAAAAAAAGACCCCTTTTCTTCTTCCTGCCTGTTAAGGGTTAAATTTCTCTGGGAATAGTTTTCTCTGAGAATCTATCTTTGGCCCTAAATGCTACATTTTCTCTGAAAAATCTCATCCACGCCAAGTCTTTAGTTGTTACCTGTACATTCAGTTCAAATTCCAACTGAGAGATGGAATTTTCTCTTTCCATCCCAAATCTGCTCCATTTTCATTGATTCTGATTTCTGTTAACGATCCACTGCCCATGCAGGAACCTGTAGTTATCCCTAACTTATGTCTTATACCCCTTCCAGACATGCTCACAGTCATTAGTTTCTATTGATGCTACATCAGAAATGTCTCAGAATCACTGGGTTTTCTCCAGTCTTACTGATACGGCATGTTTTTAGATCAGACATTCTGTCTTCTCAATCCTGTTGCAGTAACTGCTTCACTGGTCTCTCAGCTTCCAGTTTTATATCTCTTCAGAACATTTTTTCATGCTGCCATTTTAAAAATGCAAATAGCCATTTCTTAACCCAACATGAGAACTTTTGTTAGTCCTTATGGTCTCTACGATTTAGGTTAAACTCCTTAGTAAGGCACACAAGATCAATGACCCACCTTTCTCGCTTTATTTGCATTTCTTTCATAAAATTCTGACCTAGCCAGACTTTACTACGTATTACTCCTTACTACCTTTCCATGTTTACATTTCTGTCATAAAAATTCTAAAAAACAGCTATGCTTCTCAGTGCCTCATCATTGACTCTATAGTTAGGCGATTTTCCTGTACTCCCAAAGCAAACTTATAAACTATAACAACTATTTATATTACCTCAGAATTGTATATTTGCATGTCAGTTTCCAATCTCCAGCCTTTGAACTCCTTTAGTCAAGGATAGTGCTGTGTTCATCTGTGTGTTTCCAGTTATTACCCCCATGCCACCAATGTAGTAATGAACTGAAAAGTTCTTGTAGAATAAAGTGAATGACTAAAAATTGTTTTTTAACATATTTAATGCTTTTCTTACATTATCAATGAAAAATATCAGTATATATTTCGATTTTTTTGGATCATGTGTTTAGCGGAACATACCAAGTATCATATTATCAAAATCCCATCTGAGAACTCTGATTGGTCTGGCTGTAGTTGAGGGCAAATCTCCAAAAAACACATTAACCTGCTATGAATTACAGGAAAGTTACACACTTGAGCACAAACATTTAGTTAACTCTTACCCTTTCTAGATGTATATTTTCTAGATTGAAAATGTAAGAACACAAAACTGGAAAAACAGTATATCCTTCTTGGAATTAAGGAAAAGTACTTGCCCAGAAATGTATAGTATCGGATTGAAGATCAGACCCTGAAGTTTAAGTGTTATCTTTGAGTGGCTTGCCTTCACAAAAAAGAAATAATCAGTTTCACCCTCACTAACTTGGAGGGATGAACCTTATAATAAAGACTGTGGGGAAGATGAGTGGAAGATCCAACACTGCTGATTGCTTTCATTCTAAAACAGTTATAATGGGACATCCAAGAACTGGTTAGGCTATTAGAAGTTTAAAAAGTATCTTTTCTTCATCTAAGTATGACTGGGCTCTTCCTTGATATGGTGGGCATCACAGCCAGCAAAGAACCTATATAATCCTGGCTCCATACCCGTTTCTGAAAGTCACTGGATTATTTAACTGATATTGTAAATATGTATCAACAAAAAGGTCTGAAAAGTTGGTTCTGACACACCCAAATAGGAAGTGAGAGGATCCACCTTATTTGGGGTAATTTGTAACATTTAGAAAGACTTCTTGTTGTTCATGAATGAATAAACAAGAAAAGCGATTAACATGGAGTATGTAAAAGAGATTTTGCATCATTATAAAATCACAGCCTTCAAGAGGTAGAGAGTGAACTTATGTTTAGAAAATATTTGTAGGAGAGGACTTAAAAATAAGAAATTATAAATAGCATCAGTGTTGAATTCTTTGAAATTTCAAGTGAACATGGAATCTGTGAACCAAGACATGAAAGATAAGATAAAACAAGAGACTAAAATACAAGAGAGCTGCCTGAGAGGCAGGGATAGGAAAGAAGCAATAATGATATGACAAGAGAAGGTTATAAGAAAATGTAACCTAGCATTTGCAGAATATAAAACTGCAGTAGAAGCAGTAAAAAAAAAAAAAGAAAGTCACTGTAGGAAAGCAGATTAATGATGTGAAGAACTAGCTTGAAAAAACCTACCAGAACGTAAAGGAGATGGACAGCATAAAGTTATGAGGTGAAATTATAATATTAGAATAGGAAACTCCACAAATTGAATGAATAGCAGAACAGATAATGACTAACAGAAGCAATAATGAAAAATATGATTCAGGAACTCTTTGTTGAACAAAATCCTGAATTGAAAGAGCTCATTGTGTGTTTGACAAAGATTAACAAAAACACCAATACCTAAATATGTCATGATGGAAGTTTTGAATTTCAAGTATAATGGACGAATTCCACAAATGTCCAGGTCTTTTTGCATCTTATAGCTGAATATGAAGTTTGTCTTATAAAGAAAAATATCCAAAATTTGGAGACTTGATAATTTGAAAATCTTTCTAGAGCAAACATTAATGAAGATACAACAGCACCTAGAAATGCTGAATAAAATATAACAAGCATCCCTTTGAATGAATACCTAAACTTACAAAAATATAATAGAAGTCCCCAGTGTGCAAAAAGTGACAAATGAAAACCAGAGCTGTAAGGGGGAGTGTACTTTGACTCCCCTAGGGAGATTTTCATACCTTGGTTACCAAAAAGCCTTAGTTTTAAATGGCTTCACAGATACAGAAGACAAGTCCTTTGATCCATGTAACTTGGTGTTATTTAGACCGATATACAAAGGTAGGATCCTCAAAGGGTTATAACCTCAGTGAAAACATAGACTAGAAAATAAAATCTTTCCACTGGCACAGAGAAAAAATAAGGAAGCTTATATAACTTGACTTGGATTCCTGGGGAGAGGAAAGGAGTGCCTGTGGTGTGTGTGAGATGCCTCTCTTGAAAACTTGTAATTAACTGCTTCTCCAGTACATTTCAGATTTTAATTTGTATTAATTGTGTGATCTACGAATTGCCAATAAAATAAACTATATTATTGTAACAGTCCCATGCTAGTAACACCCACCGGATGCCAGGCTGAAGCTAACTTGAAACTTGTCCTCAAGTCAAGCCCTGCAGGTTTCTCACAGATAAAGCCACACTTAACTTTGAGTTCACAATCCAAAATCAAAATAGATACACATACACACACCCTGGGGATTGGAAAGGGGTACCCAAATCTACTATAAATGATATTCAGAAGATACAACAGGATAAGGCCCTCCCAAGGGTATCAAGGAATAGAATTGTTATATACACACTACCATTTAAAATTAATAATCACATAAAAGAGAAGTATAACATAAGAGAAAAAATTCTATGCATCCCTATTAGAGCCTCAAAAGATATGACAGATTGACCTGTTTAGGAGAAATTATAAATATATAAGATTTATAGATATTTATAGAAAATTTTCACCCAGTAATTGGACAATACACAGAAATATATTCAACACTTAGAAAATTGTACAACTAAACATATTAAAAATATTTTAAATTATTCTTATATAGGCTGTGATCTCTGACAACAAAGCAATTAAGTTTAATCAAACTAGCAAAGACAACTATTATATTTGGGGATTTAAAAAGTTAAAGAATTAACTCATTTTAAAATTCCACTATGTATCAAAACTTGGGTGAAGCTAAAGTGGATTTAGAGACAAATTTTTAAATGCTTCTATTAGGAAAGGAGAAGACATGATAAAAGTGTTCAAGTAAACAAGTTAGAGAAAGCACAGCATGGTTAATCAAATGGAAAAAACAATAAGGACATGAGAAAATTCAGGCCTACTTCATGGAAGACTTTTAAGAGAACTAATGAGAGAACTAATTATACCTATCTAAGATTTAATCATAGTTAAAATCTTTATCCAAAACTTAACAAAATTGGGGTTGGATAGTTTTATAGTCAAGTTCTAGGAAATATTCAAAGAACAAAAATTTATATATTGTCCAAAATCTTCCAAACTATTGAAAAAGTTAAATATTCTTAAATTTATTTATTGAGTCTAGTATAGCTTTGCAAGTTAAGTATTGGAAAAGAAAATTGTTAGAAACATTCTTTCTCTCTGAAGTTAGGAGCAGGAAAAGGATGCTCATGATTTCTCTACAACACTGCACTGGTAGTCATAACCTGCACATTAAGACGAGAAAGATGGAAGAAATTGTCATTATTCACAGATGATATGTAATTGTCTTCATAGAAAATTCGAGAGAATCTAGCAATGTTATTTTAGAACTAGTAAGAGAGTCTGGCAAGATTTCCAGATATAATAAGATCAATATGTAAACATCAACTATGTGCTGTACATCAGCAACAAACAAATGATAATTTTAAAAAATTCTCCCTTTTAAATAGCAACCAAAGCACTAAAGGACCTAGGAATAAGTCTAATAAAAGAGTAATAAGAACTTTAAGGGAAAAAGTTATAAAAATCTTATGAAGGATATTTACCTAATATTTAACAAGAAGATACGATTTCATACCCATTAGATTATCAAAAATTAGAACATCTAACAATACATTTTGTTAAGGATATGGATCATCAAGGATATGATGGCAGTATAAATTGGCACATCATTTATTGAGCCACTTATTAATATCTAGTGAAGTTGAAATTTGCATACCCTATTATCTAGAGATAGACTGTCTGGCAACAGGACAGAATATTTGAATTCAGAAACAAATGGAAAATCTTTAGTATATGATTGTGGTAGATATATTCTCCAAGAAAAAGCTCAGTGAACAATTAAGGAAGTAAATTGTATTTCAAAGAGCATTTAAAAAATTGCCTGCATCATTGTTTTCTGACTACAAATTTTAAGTTTTTGTTACAGAACCTTATAGGGAATATCTGCAATCAAATGTGGTTTGGATGATCTAGAAAATCCTCAGTATCTCTAGATAGAGAGCAAGTAGGGAGAAAATGTATGCACATATGATTAATTGTGAATGAGTACACTATGTGGATTCATACTGTATCCATCTGTCCATGTAGATACTAGTTAAATAAATTGTGTTTCTATAAGTTGATCACTTAGGTATGTATGTCTCACCAAAAGTTCTTATATTTTTAACAGTTTAGTGAAAGTTAGTCAATTATACTGTTCACTTGTAACCAAGATTTGATAAAGAATTAATAAAAAAGAAGGAAGGAGGAAAGAAGAATAAACTAAATCTTGCAGTAGCAAATGGAGCTTTTATTGCCTATTAAATGTCCAAACATCCATTCATGTGTGACTTTGCACACACTAATTGCTATCAGAAAACAGAAGTAGGCATGGTTCCATCCACCGAACTACACAAATACAGTTGCAGTAATTAAAATTGTTTTTTCTACCTATTATCATTTTTGAAGTTACAGTGAACTTGCTTTGAAGGAACATGTTTGCATACGGGGAAGCAAATAAAGTGTCCCTTGAGCAAAGTGAACACAATTGCTCTTAAGATTAAAGGGATAGAATATGATATTTCATTAACACATTTCCAGAGTAGGGTTTTGGTTTGTTAAAAAATATATATATGAAGAACTTTTTGTAATCGTTACATAAAACAATTTTCAATATGTATGCTCAGGTATTTTCCATTCTATTTCTATGCATAAATAATATACTAATGAACACAAATGAGTGTTTTTGTGGGTATGTTATGTATTCTTTAATCTGATTAACTTATTTATTCTTTCTGATCAAGCACGCAAGTCATCAGAAGCATCTGGTAGGAAACCACTTTTCATAGAATAATTAAGCTGCTTTGTTGCTATTGGTTTCTTATGAGGTATTGTGTGGCAACTAGAATGTTTTATATTTACTGAATATATTTGTTGTACAGCATGTGTGGGGTGGAGGTATTCTTAGAAGTAACAAATATGAGCTCTATAAAGAGGTGGTTGTTTGAAACGGGTGGCAGAGGACAAACTATTGCACTCTATAAGATTTACCCTTTGCACAGGGTTTTGAAGGGATTATACTATTCTGTTATTTGTTGATAGAATTTGGTATTTTCATGGGTAATTTACCTCAGTTTCCATCCTGTTTTGTGCTTTCTGATATATACTAAATAACACTTAAATAGAATAATGCTTTTATTAAGATAAAAGAGGAAAATGAAAACAATTTAATTACAAAGAGGTTAGGGGTCCCATGAAGTACAATCTTGTCAGTAAAAAATTTTAAACTATTATTACAAAAAAAGATACTATTAAGAAACATATAATTCCTTATAGTACCTAATACTTGCCCTTCCCCTAATAGAAGAGTTTAGAGGAATAACCTCTCCCTTGTTCCCTACATAGATAGTAATCAAGGTTTAAAATATTCAGTTCTCTAACCTCCACTGTTTTGCCTCCTTACTCTGGCTACCCTCTTCCTTAGCAAGTGATCTTGCCTCCTGTTTCCCTAAAGTCTAGTAATTGTGAAAAACTCAGTTCATTTCTGTTCCTTCCCACACATTGAAAAGCATCAGAGTTTCATTGCCTCCTTGGTAGGGCACACTTCATCCTTCACTGCTGCCATACACCATTCCTGCGGCTCTTACAAGTCAGCTGCCATTTCCTGAATAAACCGTGCTCCTTCCTCCATGCCTTTTATACAAGATCATCCCAGCCTAGAATGACTTCTTCCTTAAATTTAACTGACAGAGGAATTCTTTATCCTTCAAAATTCAGCCTAAGTGTCCTCTATTATGTGTCCTCTATTATGCCTTACTTTATTTACTACCCAGGAATTTCCCCTTTCAAATTCTCATAGTACCTTGTAATTTCCTTAGTTGGTAGTCCATGTCACATTCCATTATAATGGTTCATCTATCTCCCATTAGCTTCTCATTTTTAGAGCAGTGGAGATATGTTTATAAACTCAGTAGTGTTACCAGAGTCTAGCCAAGTTTCTCCCACCACGAAACAGTGCTCAATAAATATTGTTGAAAAATCATTAAACCAGCACCAAGGAGGTAAAATGCCTGAAAGACACTGTCTTTCAGAAGGGAGTTAACAGTGTTTTAATTCATAGTGTCTCTCCTGCAGTAGAGTTTCAAATAAATAACAGAATTCCAGAGATGGTATTGCAATAGTTAGAGGATATGTACTTCAGTATGTGGTACTTAATATTATTAGCAGTGTTGCTATAAGAAGTTAAGGTTTTTGCTTAAGTTGTTTTAAGGAGAATTATAGTAGTATTGATTTTGGCACTAAACAGTAATTTTTTATTTTATTTCTTTACCATTTAATTTTAAAATGGCTTATTTGAATATGTACAATCAAAGAATTGCATTTGTACATTAATGTTTTATTTCTGTACATAGTATTCTGGGAAAATATGTATGAATGACTTCATACTAATATGTTGCTTTTAATGAGTGTTAATCATTGTTTAATTTATTTTTTTGGATACAAGCTTGCTCCTCAGAAGTATCTGGTAGGCAACTACTTTTTAATAAAACAAATGTAATCTTTAAACCTTTTTATTTGGTTGCAAGTTGTAATGCTCCTTATGAAGTTATGTTTTTATGAAGTATACTGTGTTAATAAAATATTTTAGTTGGAGTAAATGGTTTTAGCTTTATGTTGTATTATCTATAGAAATGATTTATATTGCAGTTTCTTTGTGATATTTTAGACAAAACACTGTGAAGTAGTGGAAGTTTTACAAGATAGCAGAAAACAGATTAGTATACACCACTTAAATAACCCAGGTTAATGAATGGTTTTTGAAAGAAAGTAGACTGTTGAAATTTTTGAATAAAACATCTAATATTTTAATTAGATATTTACCCTAGGAAGTTTATGTTCTATTTTGCTTTATTTTGTTTCTCTTCTATTTTATCTGACATCCATTAAAAAAAAGTTAAATAAAGTTGTGCTTTTATTGTAAAAGAAGTGTTAAAAAAAGAGGTGACATTTATCTCATTTACAAAGACACTGGAGAACTCAACATCTGGAGGAGTTGTAATCTGTATAGTAATAGATTTTTAAACTCTTCTTACAAAGCATGAACGTGAACCTCTTTTATGCATTGGATAATGGCATACTATAACAAAATGCTCTCTTTATAATAAGCAGTAATCTAGTTAAAATGGAACCCCAGAATGCCTAATACATAAATTTACTAACTATAATTAGTGAAACATTCTTATTCATTGTAGAGTTGTCTGAATAACATGGAGTAAAGATATGCCATACTTGAATTTTTAATAAATTTCCCTGATGTTTAAAATGAACTTTGTGATCTCATTTTTAAAACTATGTGCTGTGTATAAATATATTTTAAAATATTTTGAGGGTAGTAGAATTAAGTTTTTTTTTATGTACTTATTGAAATGCATTAAAAAATTGTCTCTTTGTTTCTTCTTTCTTCATCTCATGAATGTGGTTTTAAACATCCCTATTAAACCAACCCTGGGTAAACATATAGATTCCTTTGGTAATGTTCATTTCTTTAGAATGCATTGTCTTAGACTTGAAATGATACAGACTGAAGAGAAAACAAATTTACTTGGAAAATAAATAATAATTGAGTGTATTCCTGGAAAGAAATTGAGTTAATTTTTGGTGTGTCCTCTTTTTTGTGGGACCTAATTTTCTCCAGTGTTGACCAGTGCAGAACGAAATATATTTGCAGAAAAATCCTTCAAGATATTTTTTCCTAAGGAGAGTTACTAATCACTATTAGATGCTTTGTAGATAGGTATCCATGATCATGTAAGTATTAATATTTTAATTAGATATTTACCCTAGGAAGTTTATGTTCTATTTTGCTCTATTTTCTGTCTCTCTTCTATTTTTTCTGACATCCATTAAAGTACATATTTTTAAATATTAGAAGTATTAGAGCTAATATTCTAACTCAGATATGCCAAGCTCCAAAACCCATGGCTATTTCAGGATATCACAATGGTTTTAATGGGTAAATGTAGATTTTGCTTATATATTAGAGCACAGCAAGAAAATGAAAAAATTGAGAATTTCAAGTATATGCTTTTCAGGAGACTCAGAAGCGAATGTACTGCAGTATTTGGATTTGACTGTCTGTCCCACTACTTATTTCATTAATTAGTTGCCAACACCTTATGTCAGTGGATACAAATATTTTAAATAACCAGAGAAAAGCATTTAGAAAGTTAAATTCACCACTGTCTAAAAATAATAAAAACCCAAGCAAATACATGTGGTTCCGGATTGCCTGTTATTTTAGAGTTAGTCATAATCCAATATATTGTGAAATATTTTATTTTTGTGTTATATTTTGTATATTTGTTTATATTTATAAGATGTATGTTTTGGTAAACTTACGTATTTTTTTACTGAAGTATCGTTGATATACAATCTTATGTTGGTTTCAAATATACAACACAGTGGTTCAACAGTTACCCATATTATTAAATCCTCACCCCCTCTAGTGTGGTTACTGTCTATCAACGTAATAAGATGTTACAGAATTCATTGACTGTATTCTCCATGCTGTATTAGTGTCCCCGTGTAAACTTATTTTTTTATAAAGAGTTAACAATGTTCATCTTTGTATCTAAATAGTGCATATGTAAAGTAGGGATTTCATGTGTGTATACATACCTATGTGACAAAAAGGGTTTCAGGAACTGTTTTCTTCATGGGACCATATAATGTTACAGTATAATTAATGCCTATCCTTACTATAATAGTGAATCTGTTGAAATAGGTTATAAAATTTAATATCTTTCAATCATACTCATTTCTAATAATCTTCATATAAGTCTCTATGAGAACTATTATTTACTTTCTACAGTGTTACTTGACATTGAACTGAGAATATTGATGAGTACAGAGAATATGTCAGAGAATTTCCTGAATATCCTACTAGTGAAATTAAGCAGTACCTAATATTTTTTCCTCTGCCTCACTCACCAAGCAAGGAAAATGAAATTTTCTTTCTACTCAGTATCTTTGCCAAATACTGCCAGTCCATCCTTTGACCAGTTACCTTTTCCTCAAATTTCAAGCAGAAGTGACCACAGAAACTGAAACAGGATGTTAGGGTTTTTTTTTTTCTTTCCCTGATTCCCTTCCTTGTCTCCAAATTATCCATACTCATGCAGGCATCTGGAGAGTTTATACTGCAACTTGATATGCAAAATCTATAAATAGAAGATAAAATATTTTTCAAAAGAAATCAGAGGTCTATTTTGGGGATCTTAAAAGCCACAATTGCACTTAGCAATAAATTGTATTTTTAATTTATTTTGTAGCTGTCATTTCCAAATCAATGCCATGTGCAGATATGTCTGCTCCATGCCAAAAGAAAAAAAATAAAACCTTGTAAAACCTCTTATAATTCAGTTGTAACTAGTACATTAACTTTTTGAAGTTGGATGACTTGAACCATCCAAAACTCAGAAAATGTAAGAATTTTCCACCCCCAAATCCACCCCCATGAAGAATTAGATCATTTTTGCATAATTAGGTGCAATTATTTGATTCATTGTTTTGGTGGATGAGCTTTTCATACAATGGGAAGATTCTAAATTTAAAAATTATTTTTCTCAAATTTTCTAAAATAGGTATTTTGAGAGTATTTTACAGAAAAATACAACTGACAGTGTATATAAAGTAGTAAAATAAAGTCTTCAGAAATGCACACTCTAGTGTTACTTCAAAACTAATGCCTGCTTTTGATGCCTGTCATCACCGTTTTGAAATTGCAAAATGTTTAGAATGCCATCAGCCTTTGGGGTTAGCAATAGTGTTGTACCAAAGGTATTTCATGGGGATAAAAGAGGAAATAATGATGTATATCCTAACATGCCTCACTTTAATACTACTACATTCATTAGATGATCTTTTTAAAGAATTTGTGAGCCCCAAACTTCTACTTTTTAATTTTGTCTTTTATCATCATCATTACTCTTAGTATTTCTGAAGTAAATGCCAGTGTGCCACTCTAAGTTCACTTTGTCTAGCCTTTTACTATTTCAACACTATTTATATTCTATTTTCTTCATTTTTAGATTCAAATATCATAAATATTGGGAACTTTCTGAAGCAAAAAGACTAAAATAATTCTTGTGTAGTCAGATTTTGCTCTCATACCTAACTATATGTGGAACACTACATTTTGTTAATGTTACTTTATCGCTCTGAAACTTTTTTCCTATTTGTTTTTAACACCTGAAGTCATTTTGTAAACAGAAGTCATTGTTAATAACTGTGGAAAGACAATGAAAAGGAAGAATCCTTATCCTTTTAAAGGATTCATTATTTAACAAATTAAATTTTCAAACCACAGGTCCTATAAAATAATGACTATTATTGATCACTATATAAACATCTGTTTTTCAATTGCTTTACTTTAGTGTGTATTTTAAATTAGGCATTCAGTTTTGTTCCAAATTTAGAATGAGCTTTTTAAGTTGCTTGGGATTATTGTCATGTTTTGTTGGGTTTTTTTAAGTCTTTGTGGTTATCCTTTATGTGTTGGTCTATGTTTTTTCCTTTTCTCTCTACCTTTAGTAAAGAGAACATAAATCTAATAACATAAATCCTTATAAATCCTTATGTCTGAAAAAAGCCCTTTATCACAGTCAGTTATTTTTGAAATTCCACAAGTCAACAAGTTCATATTAAGATGTTTCCAGTTCTAATGTTTAAAGGCTCTGTTAAAATTACTACTGGTTTATTTGCAATCCATCCATATTTTGTCCTCAAATGATTTCTTTCTTTTTTACATTACTTTTGGGTATGTTTTCAGGAACAGTATTTTTATTATTAGATTTGAAATTATCAAAGTGATTTCCATATAGAACACTATTAGAGATTCTTAGCAATTTGAGAAAACGTTTGTTTCTTGTTTAGAAAAACTAAGTAAATCTATAGTGTATCATGATTGTGAATACGCATTTCATGACAACCATAGTGACATAAATCTGTGTTTTTTTAAGCAAATATATTTACATGTAATATAAATACGCTTATGAGACAAAATTTGTGTTTTTATATATTTTCAGTGAAAGAATTTCTCGCCAAAGCCAAAGAAGACTTTTTAAAAAAATGGGAAAATCCTGCTCCGGTAAGGAATACTTAAAATTTTCTACAGTTTAAAAATCTGTGTTGTGTAAAATTATGATTCTTGCCTGAGCCATTTACTACTTTAGAAACCTTAACTTTCAAGTCATTAATAAATTAAGCATAACATGGGAATTTTCGTTGTTTTGATTTCTTAATTAATAATTTTATGTATACCTTAATTGGAGGAGGAACTAATTTCCAGTGTAATACCTGATGATAAATTTTGATACAAATGCTAAGCTGCTATACTCAATATATTTTAATTTTATAGTAATTTTGATTTATGCCTTTGATTGCATACTTATTTTATTAATTACAACAGTAATGATCCTACTGTACAGTTTCAAATTCTTAATCACAAATAATTGGCTATTGGCAACATACCAAGTACACAGGGATCCTTTCATAAACATTTTGATGGGTTAAGTTCTGTATAATTTTAGGTACTTTAGATCGTAAGATCTAAAATATATATATATATGTAATGTATATATATATGTAAAACATATATATATAAACTGTATTAAAAGTATACTTGTCAAAAAATATTTTTGAAGTTATAAATAATGAACTTTAATAGTTGATTAAAATTTGAACAATTTTTTTCCTAGCATAGAAATCTTTATTAAAATATCTTTTTCACTAAAAATACTTAATTATAAATAAATGTTATGTTTTATGAAGATGCCATCAGTATCAAGACTTAGAGCATGATCTATAATTTAAAACATAGTCACTTTAGTGATTACAAAAAGTTAGACATTATCTAACATGAAACATTAAAGGAGGTAAGGAAGGTGGCCTATTTGTATGAAAAGCAGTGACTAGCAAAAAGATGTTCTCTTTTCTGTTAATGAAGTTTGCATCCATTATTTATCTGGGAACTATTAAACATTTCAGTCTATCTATGTTGACAAACCAAAAATTAAGTTAATCTGTAAAATTAAATAATCTATTCATCAGAATTATAAGGACATTTTCTTTCTGCATTGATACAGAAGCTCATAGCAATTTAAAATTATTAGAAATTTGAAATTCAAATATGAAAACAAGTTTTACAAATAAAAACTTAAGACTGCTGACTCTCTCTCTGTAATGATTCATCAAGAAGTTATGTATGCTATGTCTCCAAAGGCAAGGTTTGTCATAATAGAGATTAAACCCAACTACAGTAAATTCCAATAGCTATTCACATTCCTCACTTTTACAAGAATCATATTGCATCACATTTTCTCAAGCTAAACACTGTACAGACTGCCCTTTGGAAACATTTTTTCCCAGATTTTCACAGAGAGCTTTGTAATGAAAACCTATTAAACAATTGGGTCAGCAATTACTACTTTTTGCTCTTTAGCACATAATTTGTTCCTAGTAATTTTCATTTTGTTGTGGCAGCAATAAATTCAGTAGATTGATGCCTCCAGTTATTCGCTTCTGTTCTGCAGTCAGAGCCAAACAAGACGTTGGCTCAGAACAAAGCATCTATTCAAGGAGAAAAAGGGACTGATTATTGTTCTGGGACTCTGACTTGGTTATCTTTGTGGGAATACGGAGCTCTTCTTTCCTTATTACTACTGTTATAGGTAATACTGGGTTATTATAACATCAGAGAGAAAAAGCCATTAGGATCTCTCATGCTGTTATTATCTAGCTTTATAAATTTGTATAAAGACAGAAATGAGGTAGGACAGTGCTTTCTTTGGAGGTAACTTGTGAAAAGACTCTGCCCCCTCCACTTGCTATTAATCATGATGATTTGCAAGTGCACTAAGACTGTGGTTTCCATGACTGTCTTTGTCAGTATACTTCTGGTCAGTTTGTAATTACTAAAATATGGAACTAAAATGCTTGGCTATACATTAAATCATCTATTCTGATTATATATAAGTCTATTATAGTTATCATAGTCTTGTTATGAAAATATCTAATTTTGAAGTTTATTTCTTCATGTGTATGCAGAATAATGCTGGGCTGGAGGACTTTGAAAGGAAAAAAACCCTTGGAACAGGTTCATTTGGAAGAGTCATGTTGGTGAAACATAAAGCTACTGAACAGTATTATGCCATGAAGATCTTAGATAAGCAGAAGGTTAGTGTACTTGTTAGACACCTAAAGGGTAAACTTTAGTTTTATCAGCTAGATTATTAAACAGATACAATATAATGACTTATCATTGATACCTTACGATAATTTTATTGTTGCATCTAATTTGCATTCTTATTGTGACTGTATGGTACATAGTTAATGGTTTTAGTATATGGGGGTACATTATTATATCAATAATTATTTACACATAACAGATACGTGATTGTTTTCTAACAAAATATTGAGTTAATCACGTAAAGAATAGGCATCTCTACTATATTCTGTCTTGTGGAAAAATATGGGGCTCAATTACTTGATCCTTAGATTGAGGTAATAGAAATTTAGTGTTTATTTTATGACTTATTTTAATTAACCATAGAAGTCCTTTTGTTTATCATGATTGAGTTTGCATAATTTACAATGTCAGTTAAAGCAGGGAAAAAGCCTGCTTTTTAAGGCATTTGAAAACTGACATACTTTATATTTTAAAAATATAAAATGATTATGTTGTATACCTGAAATTCATATGTTATAGGTCAACTATATCTCAATAAAAGTAAATAAATCATTTTTAAAATTTGAAGTATTTATTAATATTGGTTATCTAATGAATCCGGATGTCTGAATTATTCATGCTTTAAATGTTAAGCTTCTATTTTCCTAGTAATCACTGACAGTTAAGAGAAACTAAAAGAAAAATCGCAAATCTTGATATATTATCTCATTAATGTTACTGGGATGTAGATAGGAAAATGTGGAAGAAACAGTACTGAACTAGTAGTCGGGTTTACAGAGAGTGGCTAGACTAAACCTGTCCAATAGAAATACAATGTGAACCACATTTGTAATGTTAAATTCTCTAGTAGCCACATTTTTAAAAGTAAAAAGAATTATTTGTAATTAATTTAATAATAGATCTTAGCTTAATGTGTCCATTGCAATATGTGATTAATATAAAAATTACTGAGATATTTTACTTTTTTCATACCAAATATTCAAGATCTGATATGTATTTTATACTTAAAGTACACCTGCATTTAGATTAACCATATTTCAAGTGTTAAGTAACCTCATGTGGCTAGTGGCTCCCATATTAGACAGTATTAAACTGTTGTGAGGTTCCAGTCCAACTTCCGCTTTAAAACAGAAAACAAAACTAACCTCTAGCACATGTAAAGAGTAATGGTTCAAGTCGCTCTAAAATTAAATGTATCCATACACACATCTAATTATACATCCTTGTCTACTGCCCTCTTGCACATAACTTTTCTAGCCACACTTCTTGAAAAAATAGTTTATCTGCTAACTCACTTCCTGTTAATTCTTCAACCCACAAGTTTAGCTGTCTCTTTATTTATCGCCTACTTCTTGCTACTCCACTGAAATGGCTCTGCAAAGGGTCACCAATCTAGTGGCCTCCCTAATCACCAAGTCCAGTGGACTCTTTGCTCATCTTATGTGACTTTTTTAGAGCCTGTGACTCTACTGACCATTCCTTTGAAACTGTCTTTTCCCTGGACTTCTGGAACCTCTTCCTTCCTGCCTTTCTGGGCTCTTCTTTTGTATATGCCTTTTCCTGTTTTGTTTTATTTTTTTCCTTCTGTCTACCCTTAAAAGACAGCTAATCCTAATCTCTGGACTATCCCCTCTTCTTTTTTTCATGTTTTCTACCCTCTACCTGTGTACTCTTATTCCAGCTTCAATCATCCTTGAGCTATACACTCCCTACTTTGTACCATCTGAGCATGGAGCTCCAATTGTTGCCCTGATTTTGTAGGTGAAGTAATTGGGTCTCAGACTGTGTAACTGACTTGTATATTTGTGTTGGTTGTGTTACAACAGAAAAATGCTTTAAATTTATATTTTTAATTAAACCTGTCATTAAAATGTTATTATCTGGTGAGCCCCTAGCATTTTATGCTTTTTTAAGGAATTAGTAGAATGTGCTTCAGTCATAAAATATTTAAAGGATTACAAAATACACAATTTTTATGCTTTAAAGTATTTAATGAAGAAGTTTTTATTTTATTTATTTATTTATTTTGGTAAGACAGTGACTTGTTAATAAGGAAGTTATTGAGAAGTTTACCTCATGAATAAATCATGGCAAAAGAGTATTTTCCAGAAGAATAGCTACCATTTTATGTCATTTCTACTATCACAGTGTTCTGGATCTATTCATAATTAGGACATGACTTTATATTTTGAATTTGTTCAAGTTTATTGACTTCTATTTGCTAAAGTAATAAAATAACACTTCCTAAAAACCTTCTTTTCTGCTAATAAAGTCACATAGCTCTCAATTACCTCTTTTTGGCTTCTCCAGGCTTAGGGTATAAAGGGTGAGGGAAAGAACATCAGTATAGAAATCAAGGAAATCACATTTTTTTATTCCATATAATGTGTCAAGCATTTCTAGGCGATATATATTTAGTCTATCAGTGAAATCTTCACAATTCTGTATGACATTAATCTCCCTTTTAAGCCAATAACCCTTCCACTGAGGTAATTTTACCAAAGTCAAATAGCTTGTGAAATGAACCAAGAATTTGACCTGGGTTTGTCCAATATCTGTGCCTGTAATTTTTCCTTTAAAATGTATTTGTCATCCCTAAGATCCTTTCACCTATTCTGGCCTTTAATTAGCATTAACTGGACTTTCACAATAACATCTTAATTAATTTCCACAATTCCAGGCTTTCCACCTTCTACTAATTGACTTCCTCAGTGCCAACAAATTTTCTTGCCATATCATATCTTTTCACGTACTCAGAAAGCTTCCTGATGTTTATTAAATGAATTCAGAACGCTGCAGCCTACTTCAAAACCTTTCATAATTTTCTTCCAAACTCCACTAATCTTTTCTCACACTATTCCCCTATATGTCCTCTGTTTCTACTTCCGTAGCTGAAACTTGACCCACATGAGTATATAGTGCTATGCTGAGTGGGATAGAGGGGTATATGATAATATATGGGCTATTTTTATTAATAACTCCTCAGATAGCTAAAAAACTCAGCTGATAAGTAACCATTTGTAAGTGCTTTAAAATACATGCATTTAAACTAACAGAAATAAAATTTTATATGAATTTTGAAAATAAACATGAACTAAACCCTCAGGGGTACTTGCTAAGTTCTGTTATCTCTTCATCTTTAACACCAGCTGGGCTTTTACCTTTTTAAATAGATTATAATAATAGTTGACATTTTGGGGACTTTTACTTTATGCCAGGAATTAACTATGTTAATCGCTTGCATGCATTGTATAACACAGTCACTTTTAAAGCAGGCATCATTGTAGTTAAAAGCATTTTATAGATGAAGAATCTGGGACTCAGAAAGATTACATACTAGGCTTAACATAAACATTTTCTCCTCTGAACACTTATGACATCATAATTCTTACTTGGTAATTATTCATACATTACTATTCACATAGTTATGCATCATACTTCTAAATAGATTATATGCACCATGAAGTCAGACACTTCCTTGTCTTCATCTTTATACATTTGTTGTTATGCCTTATATGAAGTAGGTATGAATATGTAAAAGTATATTAGATTTTAATTTGAAAACTAACAACATATTTGCTTTGCCAATTCATATATCTTGGATTCATTTCTGTTTTTAATTGTTATTCCCCAAACACTTTAGTTGGCAGACTCTTATTGCAGATTTTATTAGTTATTTTATGAAGTAGCACATCATCTATGCCTAACTAAAAACGTGCTACATCATAATAAATGAAATAAATACTGTGGCACATTCAGACAATGGAACATTCATTATACAGCACAAAAAAGACATAGAGGAAACTTAAATGCATATTACTAAGTGAAAGCATCTAATCTAATCAGGCTACGTACTGTATAATTCCAACTCTATGACATCCTGGAAAAGGCAAACCTATGGAGACAGTAAAAATATCCATGGTTGCCTGGGATTAGTGGGAAGGAAGAGATAAATAGGTGAAACAGAGGAATATTAGGGCAGTGAAACTTCTCTGTATGTTATTATAATGGTAAGTACATGTCATTATACTTTTGTCCAAACCCATGGAATGTACAACACCAAGAGTGACCTCTAGTGTAACCTATGACTCCAGGTGATCCTGATGTGTCAGTATAGGTTCATCCAGTGTAACAGATGTACCATTCTGGTGGGGAATGTTGATAATAGGAGAGGCTATGCATGTGTTGGACAGGCAGTATATGGGAAAGCTCTGTACATTTCTGTTCAATTCTACTCTGAATTTGAAACTACTAAAAAATAGTCTGTTCTTAAAAAAAAAGTAAACATAAAACAATAATAATTCTCCAGCTAATGTTATATAATTTATTGTTACAAGGATGGACAAATTGGTTTAGTAACTAGTTAAAATGTAGATGGTAGTGATCCAACCACTTCATGTTACAGATTTTTTAAAAAATGAGATCCTAAGAGTTGAAATAACATCTCCAAAAGTTACGAAACTGGTTGAGTAGAAGGCCTAGATTAAAAATAGATCTTCTGGCTCTTAATCAGTTATCCTTTGCTCAGCATTATTTTTATACCATAATAACTGGATGGTACCTTTCTTATTCATGTTCAGCTTCTTGAATTCTGTGATTACCCCACATTGACAATAAGCCTCTAGCAAGAAAGAATACCACCTTCTAATGATTTACACATATACAAGACAGTTATTGTATCTCCCTACGGTCGCTGTTTCTTAAATTAAAAATAGATCCACATGTGGGATACAGTCAGTCTTCATGAAGTCAAGATAGGCTGCCTCCTATGCTTTGCATCTGATTAAGTAGACAATCCAGAGAAAGCTTGATTGAACCTGAATGAACTATTTGTTATAAAGACATAGTCATTTTTTGCTAACATTTTGTGTGTCCTCTTGTGGTTGTGCAATTTGAGCTTTTAGGATTTGATATTGTATTTATTCAGGTCTTATGAAATGAACAGATTGTTCATTTTTACCCATTGTTTTTCAATTATTGGCTTTTCTTCGATCCTTAATTTCCTTGCTGATCTTCTGAGATTTAAAATCAATATTACTTATTTCAGTGATTTGTGCCAGCTCATTTAGTGAACTATAAGTTATTAAGGAGCTAGTATTTTCATATATTAATTTTTTAAGTAATGTATTCGAGTCTGTTTCTTCTTAGCTCTTGCTTCTTGCCTGAAAATCATAATTGACCTTCTTAAGACCAAGTTTTCAATCCTCTGCTAGGTTTATCATTTGAATCTGGTAAACCTACCTGGTTTTTGTTGCTATCATCCGTATCCAACTCTAGCAATTTTGCTTATCCAAGTTCATTATTACATGGAAAACATTTTATTTTGTATTTTTTTTACTTTTAAAATATAGTAACTTTTAAATTTTGTTCAAATCCATTAAATATATTTATCTCTCAATTGCAGGTTGTTAAACTGAAGCAAATAGAGCATACTTTGAATGAGAAAAGAATATTACAGGCAGTGAATTTTCCTTTTCTTGTTCGACTGGAGTATTCTTTTAAGGTAAATTTTACTGATATCCAAATAAAATATTTTTACCATCATATATATTTTAAAAATATAAAGCTACAATAGGATTCTAAACCATATATAAACCTGGAGAATATGAATAAGCAAAAACATAATATATTTAGGTTCTATATAAATTAAATCCTGCTGTACCTATAAGCTTAAGTAACATTTGACAAGGTTTTGGCTCTCCCTGGGGAAATTGTTAAAGGTAATGTGTAATTTTTCATGATATATTATTAAATCAAATATTTCAACTGATCAAAATCCATAGTGATATCTTATTGAGCAATTTTAAACTCATACAAATGAATACATTCAAACATTGTCTTTTCTTGAACTTTCTGCCATAATCTTCCCATCTTCTTTTATTTAGTAATTTGTATTGTATTCTTTTCATTTTTATGAAGAAGAGTCTTTGGTGCTCTGCTCAAGTGTTTCATAAATTCTTAAAGAATAAAGTTGCACAAATGTATTCTTTAAAATGGCAGCTTTTTAGCTCTTTGGAATGATACTTGATATCTCTCTGCAATATTGATTCATATGAAACATTAACCTTTTTTATTCTTCCTCCTTTATTCCTTAAATCTAATGAAGATTGTGTATTTAGGATGATGTTTAAAATCATTTATCTCTCTGACCTAAATTAGTACATAAAATGTAAATATTCTTACTAGCTTTTTCAAATTGTTTTTTAACTTTATTGTTCCGTTGCATACAGTGTAGCATTAAATCATTGCCACAGTGTTTAATTGTTCGGGAGTTCAAGAGTTCCTGCAAGTGCAGGAACACAAAAAATCCTGTACTTTGTGGCAAGAATACTAGGGGTAAAAAAATAGGTCCCCACTGTAGAAAAACTAGAGCATTTTCCATTTATTCTTTATTTCCCAATGTTAGTAGTCTGTCAGATAGATTTTTAAATGTGTCTTTCTAATTGAACATAGTGTCATCTTAAAATATTTTCTTGAGAAATAAAGTAGGTTTTATACTTTGATTTATTTATCCTTTTTATTGGTTCATAGGATAATTCTAATTTATACATGGTTATGGAATATGTCCCTGGGGGTGAAATGTTTTCACATCTAAGAAGAATTGGAAGATTCAGGTAACTAATATTTTACCCTCTTCAAATCCTTATATGCTGTGTGTTTGTTTTAAGCCAAATTTTAAGTTATTGCCAATGCTACACATTTACTTAAATTAATTTAGTAACATTTTATACCTATATGAAGAATTACATCAGAACATTAATAAGAGGTCAAACCATACTGAGTTTTTAAAATCAAATAAAAACACTACATAACAATGTAAAAATTCTACCATTAGTAGGTATTGTGAGGGCCCATTATTTGAAGAATTTCCAGAAAATGTGAAAATTAATTGAATTTAAATATACCAGTATTTACTGAACAAATATTAATAAGGGAAGAAAGGAAGGAGTTTGTGTAAAGATGAGGATATAGAAAACAATGGTATAGTGGCGAGATTATGAAAATATGTTTTGCACAAATTTAATTCTCCTTTAGAGTTGTTGCTATCTTGAGCTTTAAATATGTATGTAATTCTATATATTATATATATGTAAATATATATGTAATTTTAAAAATTTGTTCCTTATTATTATTACTAATCCAATCACACAGTTATTAAAATAGGTTATAGATTCTGTTAGCTTTCCCTGTGTGTAATAGTTGTAAGCTACTACTATTTGTTAATAATCACTAAAAGAATAAAGCTGAAACCAAGAGCAGGTTTGGCTTCATTCAGTACATTATGTGTTGGCATCATTAAAACATAAGTATGAGTTCCAGCTGGACTGATGATGGTAATTTGATTCAAAAAAGTTGGTGATAGATTCAAATTATCATGAAATCATATTTAGTGATAGGCCAACATTAAGAGTTATTTTAGTTATCTGAGGCCTAAGCCAAAATGCATATACTGACCTATATGTACAGGTCACCTAATATGTGCCAGACACTGTGCTAATGCAAACCAACTTCTGTTTAACTTTAATGCTTTTCTTTCACCTCCTGTTGCTCTTTCTCCTACCACCCCTTGTCCAAGGAGGCCCAGAATCCTCATATTGCCCTATGACAATCTGAAGTTTTACACTAAGGTACACACCTAAACCTGTCTTGAAAAATTATTTTTCCCATTTTCTATAATTACTAACTTTCCTTTGCAATTCCCCACACTCTTCTTTCTTAATACCTAGTACTAGGTGGAAAGCATGTTGATTGAAATAAATCACACTGAGACATTGTCTTTTCTAACTTTGTGCACATATACCTGTACACTTGAAAGGTTGCTACCTCCCATCTTAGAAACTTTCAGGCAGTGAGAATACTGAGTTATTGTTGAGTGTGGCTTTAATCTGAATCAGTAGTTACCGATTGCACTTAAATAGTAACTGTCCAGACTTAAAGGTGCTACAGCAGTAAATCTTCCTATAGAATATTTTGCTTTCATCTTTCAACAATCTGATCATAGATCTAGGTAATGTTTCTGTTCCTCCAATCAAGCACTGATGTGTGGAAATAATTATAAAGTGCTGCATAAATCTTATTTATGATGATAAATTTATATTTTATATATGTATTATGATAAATTCATATTTATAAGTACATCTTACATTTGAAGATACATGGAGAAAGTAGGGAGGGGACCTCCCAGATCACATGTTTCCAAGGTTAGGGAAAATATTTCAGTGACCAGGATGATTTTTCCAACTACCCTTACAATGTTCCACTCATTCCTTGTCATATGATATATGATATATAGATTATACAGTGTTAGTATGTTAAGATATTATAAAGTATTGCCCCTGAAAAGTATTTTTCTTTACATATTAATTCATTCAATAAATATTTACAGAGCACCTGATATGTATCAGGCTAGGACCTATGAAACAGAGTGACAAGCCAAAGAAGCAGCATTTATAATCTTTATTGAAATTTCTATTTCTGGTGCTACCAGATCAAACTCATGCTGGCCATCTTGAATGGTAATTCTATGCATAGTTAATATTGGTCACTGAGGACACAAATATGAAAGTCATTGCAATTTATCAGGCAGATTAGCAGAATACGGTCAGTGTATACACAAGATGAAGTAGAAACTCAAATGAGAAAATCAGTACATCCTTTGGAAGTAATACTCAGAATGTGGCATCAGAATTAGACTAATCTATCAACTGATCTAATTTGTGAATGCAAGAATGTTTACGCATACATAGAGATTATACCTATGTTTATGTGTCTGAAAATATGCATAGAAGAAGATTTGGAAATTCAGATACCAGCATTGTATCTATGATTTCTGTATGGGATTATGGGAGCTCTTTATTTTTCATCAATATTTTATATTTTTTCTATAATGAGCATATATCATTTTTATAATAGGAAAAGCCTGAGAAAGATGGCATTAATATGAAGATTAATGCAGTTAAAGGGCTTCTGTGTAATGAAATTCCTTAAGCAGTTAAAATTTGAGAAAGGTAGATGGAGCCTGTCAACAGTAGGAATGGCCCAATAGAAAAATCTAATTGACACATGTGCTTTTCAGTTACTCTCAAGGTCAGATACAATTTTAAAGACATCAATATCTTCTAATTTGGACAATAATAATTTAAAATAATATGAATGTTTCAGAGTTACATTTTTATACAACATATGCTGCCCCTAAGTATATCAAAGCATTATTTGAAGACAGTGCAGAGATTTAGTAAATATTTGGAAACTAACAAAATGCTTACATAGGTGAAAAAATACTTTTTGTTCCCAAAATGCCTCTACTCCATATTAACTTTCCTTGTATAATCTGCTAACTACTGTGTTAACCAATTTTATAGAAAATCAATGTTTTGTTTCTTTGTAGTGAACCCCATGCCCGGTTCTATGCAGCTCAGATAGTGCTAACATTCGAGTACCTCCACTCACTAGACCTCATCTACAGAGATCTAAAACCTGAAAATCTCTTAATTGACCACCAAGGTTATATCCAGGTATGACTTGAACACAATCTATATATTTTATGTATTTGAGGAAATACTAGGTAAGAATTTGTATGTATTTAACCCCAACCACCAATACTGGATTTTTTTTCTTTGAGGGAGACAAAAACTTCTTCCTATTTTAGTTCTCCTCTATTACAGACAACTAAAAATTCTATCAAGGATAGGTCTTTATATCTCCCATAATCTTTAGTTGTGAACTGAACACAGGTTCCTGTATAAAGAAATATACATAATAGCTAAATTTATGAGCTCTCATTTAGTGCCAGGCATTATTCCAAGTGCTTTACGTGTATCATCTCTTTTAATTATGATAATCTTATGAAATGTAAGTACGGTTGTTATCCTCATTTTAAGGCTAATGAAACTAAGGCACAGCAAGGTCACACAGGCAGTAAATGGTAGAGTCAGAACTTGAACCCAGACAATCTGTCCCCAGAGCCTATGCTCCTTAACACTGCAGTGTAACTGCCAGAGGAGCCCTGGCCACCAATAACAGACTGGTAGCAGCATTTTCTTTCCATTTCCAGTGCTCATAGAGTGGTAGCATCCCTTTTCACAGTTACCTGTAGAGTGTCCCATTGATGCTTTTGTACTTCCTATTACGTAATTAATGGCAGAAGACATGGCTTAAAGACTTAAGGACTTTGAGCACTGCTTCATTTTTATTAAAACTGTTTATTTTTGCCCTTTTTGTTTCTTTGTTTGAGTCAAGGAAATGTTTGCCAGCATGGGTCATTTTAACCTGCATCCATTAAGTAGAGGTCTTCATGGATTCATTTCAAATATATTGACTTAATTTTTTTTCATTGTTTTAATTTTAACCCTGATTTTTAACTTTCATCTTTGGTACAATAAATATATTTATTATGAAATAATAAGTGTTCACAAGTGTTTGTTTTCTTTAATAGGTCACTGACTTTGGATTTGCCAAAAGAGTTAAAGGCAGAACTTGGACATTATGTGGCACTCCAGAATATTTGGCTCCAGAAATAATCCTCAGCAAGGTATATTTATAATGTCATTATGTAAGAAGTAGAAATATAAGGCATGCATCACTATGGACTTTTATAAAAATAGTTTATGTAGTTTCACATTTTATTTAATCTAAATTATGAATTTAAATCTATTTGTGCATACTAAAAACTATTTAGTCACCAGTAATCCTGCACCCTCTGTCAATTTTAACTCTGGATCTAAGAAAAATAGTGTGAAGAAATCTGACTTCTAAATCCATTTTTTTTCTTCCAGTTTTATTGAGAAATAATTGACATACATCACTGTGTAAGTTTAATGTGTATGGCATGATGGCTTGATTTACATACATTATTACTACAATCAAATGATTATCACAGTAGATTTAGTTAACATCCATCATCTCATGTTGTTACCATAACAAGAAAAGAAAAAAAAAATCCTTGTTTAGAGTCACAAGCATAGCCTTTTTGTAATTATTCCCAGTAATGGGAGGGCAGGGAAACCTTGCTCTGGGTTATACCAAGAGGCAAATCTAAAGATAGTATGTTCTAGTTCTCAATTCTTCCTTTGTTTCAGTGTAACCACTTAAGTGAAAGAAATGTATGGGAGTTATTTTTTAACATTTTAGCTTAAAAACAGGAATGTTACAGCAGTTGAATAGTTAACAGTGTAATTGAAGACAAGTCTACTTTTCAAAACAGGGAAAATGTGGTGAGAGAAATTTATAAACACATATAAAACAATAGTTTCACTTCTGTTTTTCCTTTCCACTGTTACCCTTGGTGGAGAAAACTAGAAAATAGAAACTAACAGTAACAGGATGCAAATAGGAGTAAGGAAAGAGAGAGAGATAATACACATGCCTCAGTATTTACAAAATGAATAACTACCCTCTGAATAATTGAAATGTTAATTTATAAAAGTATTAGAATAAAATAAAAGATTTCTTTAAGCTTTCCTCATTATCTTTCATAATTGAAATCACCAATAACTTTTTAGTCATTTATAATCTAAATATATTACTGTTAGCACATTTTTCTTCTGTATGTACACTTAAGAAAATGTTATGACAGAATAAACATAAGAATTTTTTAAATGTATATGTATTATAAAAGTAATGAGGTTCAATTTATGTTGGAAAATTATAGAAAAATAGAAAGAAAGAAAAAACCTATTACCTCACCAATCTGAGTTAGCCCTTTTTAAAATCATTTTAATATATTTTTCTATGCATGTTATCATAATTTGGATATAGTGAATATACACTTCTGTATTCAGCTTTTCTACTTGAGTAGTAACAAGCATACAAATGTCATTCTAATGGCATATTTACAAATTATGAAGTATTTCACCATTTAATTATTGAATATTCATAGCTTTTTTTCTTTTTTGCTATTGTAAATAACTCTAGTAAATTTATTTGTGCATAAAACTTTTCTGCATTTCAAATTATTTGTTTAGGATAGATTTCCAGAAATGGAATTATTGGCTCAAAGAGTATGAATATTTTTTTTTTGCTATTATTAATGTACAATTACATGAGCAACATTATGGTCACTAGACTCCCCATATTATCAAGTCCCCACCACATACCCCATTATACTCACTGTCCATCAGCGTAGTAAGATGCTATAGAATCACAACTTGTCTTCTCTGTGTTATATGACCTTCCCTGTATCCCCCTCCCACCCCGCTACATTATGGGCGCTAATTGTTATAGCTCTTTTTCCCTCTTATCTCTCCCTTCCCACCCATCTTCCCCACTCCCTTTCCCTTTGGTAACTGTTAGTCCATTCTTGGGTTCTGTGAGTCTGCTGCTGTTTTGTTCCTTCAGTTTTTCTTTGTTCTTATACTCCACAGATGAGTGAAATCATTTGATACTTGTCTTTCTCCACTTGGCTTATTTCACTGAGCATAATACCCTCTAGCTCCATCCATGTTGTTGCAAATGGTAGGATTTGTTTTCTTCTTATGGCTGAATAATATTCCATTGTGTATATATATACCACATCTTCTTTATCCATTCATCTACTGATGGTCACTTAGGTTGCTTCCATTTCTTGGCTATTGTAAATAGTACTGCGATAAACATAGGGGTGCATATGTCTTTTTCAAACTGTGCTGCTGCATTCTTAGGGTAAATTTCTAGGAGTGGAATTCCTGGTCAAATGGTATTTCTATTTTGAGTTTTTGAGGAACCTCCATACTGCTGTCCACAATGGTTGAACTAATGTACATGCCCAGCAGCAGTGTAGGAGGGTTCCCATTTCTCCACATCCTTGCCAACATTTGTTGTTGTCTGTCTTTTGGATGTTGGCCATCCTAACTGGTGTGAGGTGATATCTCATTGTGGTTTTAATTTGCATTTCTCTGATGATTAGTTATGTAGAGCATCTTTTCATGTGCCTGTTGGCCATCTGAATTTCTTCTTTGGAGAAGTGTCTGTTCAACTCCTCTGCCCATTTTTTAATTGGCTCACTTCCTTTTTGTTTGATGAGGTGCATCAGCTCTTTATATAATTTGGATGTCAACCCCTTACCGGATATGTCATTTATGAATATATTCTCCCATACTGTAGGATGTATTTCTGTTCTTTTGATGGTGTCCTTTGCTGCACAGAAGCTTTTCAATTTGATATAGTCCCACTTGTTCATATTTGCTTTTGTTTCCCTTGCCCGGGAGATATGTTCATGAAGAAGTTGCTCATATTTATGTCCAAGAGATTTTTGCCTATGTTTTTTTCTAAGAGTTGTATGGTTTCATGACCTACATTCAGGTCTTTGATCCATTTTGAGTTTACTTTTGTATATGAGGTTAGACAGTAATCCAGTTTCATTCTCTTACATGTAGCTGTCCAGTTTTGCCAACACCAGCTGTTGAAGAGGCTGCCATTTCCCCATTGTATATCCATTGCTCCTTTATCGTATATTAATTGACCATATATGCTTGGGTTTATATCTGGATTCTTTAGTCTGTTCTATTGGTCTATGGGTCTGTTCTTGTGTCAGTACCAAATTGTCTTGCTTACTGTGGCTTTGTAGTAGAGCTTGAAGTCAGGGAGCGCAATTCCCCCCTGCTTTATTCTTCCTTTTCAGGATTGCTTTGACTATTCGGGGTCTTTTGTGGTTCTATATGAATTCTAAAATGATTTGCTCTAGTTCGTTGAAGAATGCTGTTAGTATTTTGATAGGGATTGCATTGAATCTGTAGATTGCTTTAGGCAGGATGGCCATTCTGACAATATTAACTCTTCTTATCTATGAGCACCGGGTGTGTTTCCATTTATTGGTATCTTCTTTAATTTCTCTCATGAGTGTCTTGAGTTTTCAGAGTATAGGTCTTTCACTTCCTTGGTTAGGTTTATTCCTAGGTATTTTATTCTTTTTGATGCAACTGTGAATGGAATTGTTTTCCAGATATCTCTTTCTGCTAGTTCACAGTTAGTGTATAGAAATGTAAGACATTTCTGTGTATTAATTTTGTATCCTGCAACTTTACTGAATTCAGATATTAGATCTAGTTGTTTTGGAGTGGATTCTTTAGGGGTTTTTATGTACAATATCATGTCATCTGCAAACAGGGACAATTTGACTTCTTCCTTACCAATCTGGATGCCTTTTATTTCTTTGTGTTGTCTGATTGCCGTGGCTAGGACATCCAGAACTAAGTTGAATAAAAGTGGGGAGAGTGGGCCTTCTTGTCTTGTTCCCAATCTTAAACGAAAAGCTTTCAGCTTCTCGCTGTTAAGTATAATGTTGACTGTGGGTTTGTCATATATGGCCTTTATTATGTTGAGTTGTTTGCCCTCTATATCCATTTCGTTGAGAGTTTTTATCATGAATGGATGTTGAAATTTGTCGATTGCTTTTTCAGCATCTTTGGAGATGATCGTGTGGTTTTTGTCCTTCTTTTTGTTGATGTAGTGGAGGATATTGATGGATTTTTACCATCCTTGCATCCCTGGGATGAAACCCACTTGATCATGAAGGATGATCTTTTTGATGTATTTTTGAATTCGGTTTGCTAATATTTTGTTGAGTATTTTTGCATCTCTGTTCATCAGGGATATTGGTCTGTAACTTTCTTTTTTTGTGGTGTCTTTGCCTAGTTTTGGTATTAGAGTGATGTTGGCCTCATAGAATGAATTTGGGAGTATTCCCTCCTCTTCTATTTTTTGGACAACTTTAAGGAGGATGGGTATTAGATCTTCACTAAATGTTTGATAAAATTCAGCAGTGAAACCATCTCGTCCAGGGGTTTTGTTCTTAGGTAGTTTTTTGATTACCAATTCAATTTCTTTGCTGGTAATTGTCTATTCAGATTTTCTGTTTCTTTCTGGGTAAGCCTTGGAAGGTTATATTTTTCTAGAAAGTTGTCCATTTCTTTTAGGTTCTCCAGTTTGTTAGCATATAATTTTTCATAGTATTCTCTCATAATTCTTTGTATTTCTGTGGTGACCATAGTGATTTTTCCTTTCTCATTTCTGATTCTGTTTATGTGAGTAGACTCTCTTTTTTTCTTGATAAGTCTGGGTAGGGGTTTCTCTATTTTGTTTATTTTCTCAAAGAACCACCTCCTGCTTTCTTTGATTCTTTCTATTGTTTTATTCTTCTCGATTTTATTTATTTATGCTCTAATCTTTATTACATCCCTCCTTCTATTAACTTTGGGCCTCATTTGTTCTTCCTTTTCTAGTTTCATTAATTGTGAGTTGAGACTGTTCATTTGGGATTGTTCTTTCCTGAGTAGGCCTGTATTGCAATATATTTCCCTCTTCACACGGCCTTCGCTGCGTCCCACAGATTTTGCAGTATTGAATTATTGTTTTCATTTGTCTCCATATATTGCTTGATCTCTGTTTTTATTTGGTCATTGATCCATTGATTATTTAGGAGTATGTTTTTAAGCCTCCATGTGTTTGTGGGCTTTTTCATTTTCTTTGAGTAATTCATTTCTAATTTCATACCTTTGTGATCTGAAAAGCTGGTTGGTACAATTTCAGTCTTTTTGAATTTACTGAGGCTCTTTTTGTGGCCTAGTGTATGATCTGTTCTTGAAAATGTTCCATGTGCACTTGAGAAGAATATGTATCCTATTGCTTTTGGATGGAGTGTTCTGTAGATATCCGTTAGGTCCAAGAGTATGAGCATTTTTAAGGCTCTTGATACGTACTGGCAATGTGCTTTCCAAAGGCATTGTAACATTTAACAGTCCTATCAGCAATGTATGAAAGTGCCTATTTCATCACACTTCTAGAATGGGGTATTCTTATTTTAAAAATCATTACTAATTTATTAGGCAGGAAATTTATCTCATTATTTTAAGTCTCATGTCTTTGATTACAAGATTTTATTTTAATGCCTAATAGCTATTTGGTATTTCTTTGACTGTGTGTTTGAATTATAACTTCATGTCCTTTGCCCATTTATCTATTGTATTTTAGTTTTTCTTATTGATTTGTTTTAATTTTCTATTCCTAAGGTTTTAAAAATATCTGGCACATTTATTATATACATTAGCACACAATCTAAAATAGAAATCACAGTTTAGTAAAAGGATCTGGTTCAACATTACATGCTTTCATTTGTAGTAAAAATACTATAACGAAGACATTACTAGTGAGTTGAATTAATTAAAGTTGATGCTCATTTCTATTGTCAAAACTAAGTGTATTCCTACTATAGTAGTGTCTCTTTTAATAAGCATACAGAAGCAGGAAAAAAAAAGAAAAAATAATCTCTATGTTATAGTAGTATAAGTAGTAATTTGAACATTTAAGTAGTTTTAAAGCTAAAATTTTTTTCCGGAGTTTGGAATATGGGAGTGGTGACAGTAATTGATCCATTTGAGGGCAGACCAAAAGATCTGGCAAAAAACTCAACTCATTTCTCTGTAGGATCAAGTTTTTGTTGTTGCTTTTTCCCATAATCTTTTGTGCCAGTTGACACCGATCATAGTTGACAACAGACTTTTTATAAATGTATTGATATTTTATTCTTGCTTTCTTCTAGAGACTTCTAGATCCTGCGTAACATGAAAAAATAAGCCCAATTAAAAACAACCTTAGAATTAATTGTACTTTTGGTTTACAGCATACTTTTACACTCATTACTTTCTTTCATTTGATAAATTTCTCACAAAATCCCATGAATAAGCTATCTTTCATGTATACTTTTTAGGGATTAGAAGCAAAACAGTAGATAGCTGAAGTATATTTAAATATTTACGTTTATTAGGTTCCAAATCAAACTTTTAGCTTCATAAGATCCTGTAAGTGGATGGGATTATTCCTAGTATATTCACCTTCCTAACTTCAACAACACAGAGTATTTTGAAGTCACCTCCACTATTTTCTATGAAGTCCAACATCTACTACTTTGTTTTAGAACTTTTAACCTTTCTAAGGATGCTCTAGAAAACCTGATTCATAAGATTATGGACCTAGAATGGGCTGTAAGAGGTACTTGGTCCAACTCCCTTTGAACAACAACTAAATTGTTAGAATTAAAATGGGGGATATTTTATTGTCTATAATATTTTTTATGATTTTAGGAGGAAGATTTTAAAATATTTCCTTATATTCAATCAATAGTCTCCCCTTTGTTTAATTCAAATCTGTCTTGATATATTTTGTTCATTTTTATTCTATCCTGAATAGCTCCTCAGCAACTGCTTTTTAAAAAATTTTGTATGCTTGAAGATAATTTTTTGAAATCATCTATGACTTCATGTTCTTCTGAGTAAATTAAGTAATAATTGACATTTACTGTTGGTTTATCTTAGGGCTACAATAAGGCAGTGGATTGGTGGGCATTAGGAGTGTTGATCTATGAAATGGCTGCTGGCTACCCTCCATTCTTTGCAGACCAACCAATTCAGATTTATGAAAAGATTGTTTCTGGAAAAGTAAGTAATACATTTTATTATTCTTCTATTATTCATTGTTTCCATAATTAATTTTAAGCTTTGTAGATTAAAACCATTTACTGTCATCAGACTATTACCCTAAGTTGGGAAAAAATACAAAAATATCCATAGTTGCTGTCTTTGTATTATAGCATTCATTTAAGATAATAGGCAAATATAAATCATTGAAGTCTCAAGAAAAAAGGGCGTCCTTACTAATTAGCAAAATAATAAGGCAGTTTCCTTTTTCTTACAAAACGAAGGATCATAGCCCTAATTCTCAGTATTTCTTCAAATAAATAAAAATTGTTAGTTTCTTCATGTGGATATATCCTTGGAGAGAAGTACTAGGGGATTTTTTTATGCCCTTGCTTTTTCAGGAGAGATGTCTTGTTTCAATTATGTGTGAAACAGCATGATTGAAAGTAAATATATAAGCCTTTTTAATATAGAAAATCATCTTAGAAAATCATCTTAGAAAAGATGTAAACAATTGTTCATGTTTATTGTGATTATAATGGCCATTGATCTTTAACAAATATAGAAGTAACATTAATTTTTCTTGAACATGAGTAGATTTACCATAAGTAAGAGTATGTTACATTTTGTAATAATTCCATCAACCTTCCTTCTCTTGCGTTTATAATCCCTAATTTTGTTTCCAAACTATTTGCTGAAAGTCAACCATTCACTCTTACCTTAGCTCATATCTCACATTTAGAAAGAAAATACTATAGTTAATTTCGATAGACATGAGCCTGATTCTTCCCACCATGGAGCAAAGAAAGAGTAGACTTTTAGGGACTCCCTGGAAGCCTTCTGTACATTTCTGATAGACTTAATGAGAAGGGATATTTTCTTTATTTTCTTTTTCCTCTTCCTACACGATACTCTATTAGCTGGTTTTGTTTTTTGTTTAGATCATACAGCCCATTGAGAATATGACCAGGAAATAGAGCATCAGTTTTGACATGACATTACCCTGAGGTGTGATGTAGCAGATTTTTTTGTATTTTGTGAACTTCTAAGGCATATTAACCTATTCAACCTAAAGAATCTAGGAGGAGATAAGACGAAAAGTCTATTTCTTTGTATCTTAGCCAGAGCCACACTCTACATTTAGTATGAAGGTGACCCTCAACATCCATGAACTTAAAATTTATAAAGTTCACTATTAAGAAGGTGTTCTGAATGTCCATAATGTGGTCATTTATCTTTTTATCGAGACCCAAATTTAAATCATGGCTAGTGTATAGCTGGGCTGTAGGAACAAGACACCAACATACAATGTCTATTCAGCCACCTAGAATCCACATCTCAACACATTATTGTTTAATATCTCATAGTGTGTATATAGTCTACAAGGATCACAAGATTTTCAGTTATATTTCACTACATTTTATGGAGTTTTATGTTATTGTAGTATTCACAAATTAGGGGATTAACTAAAAGAACTTATAGTTTAGCCATGCCAAAGGTGAAAATAAATACCCCTTACGGATAACTAAGCCAGGTGTCGAAAGATATACACTAAAATAACACAGAAAAACAGAATGACGCATGTAAGTAATAAAGTTTCACTGCTGTCCTTGTTAGATTTGTAGGTCTCTAGGCTTCAGGTTTCTTATCTTTGTAATTGCTTTTGCCCGGCAGAATATTAAAGTCACAATAAAAGAACTTCTGAGGTGAACAAAATATCAAGATAAATTAATAGAAAAGGCAGTGATATACTTTTTAAGAATTTGAGAAGTGGTTATGTAAAATCTCAAGAAAGAATAAGAACCAAAGAATCATATGAAGAATGATGAGAGAACTAAAATATTTAATCACTGAATGCAAGAAGCATGCAGTAGTCCCCCATTATCAGTAGTCATACTTTACACAGTTTAAGTTACCTGCAGTCAGCTGTGTCTGGAAGCAGATGATCCTCCTTCTGACATATCGTCGGGTCAGTAGAGCCTAACACTGTGTCACAGCGCCTACATCATTCTTCTCACCTCATCTCCTCCCATAGGCATTTTATCATTTCACATCATAAGAAGAATGGGTACAGGACAAGGTATTTTAGACAAAGACCACATTCAAATAACTTATGTAGTATATAGTTATAATTTTTATTTTATTATTACTATTGTTAATCTCTTATTGTGCCTAATTTATGAATTAAACTTCATCTTCAATATGTATGTATAGGAGAAAAACAGTATAGGGTTGGATACTATCCATGGTTTCAGGCATCCACTAGGGGTCTTGGAATGTATCGCCCACGTATAAAGAGGATTACTGTATTTTACTAATACAAAGACAAGAATGCAGAAATTATAGTAATAGTTTCAAATAATTGAATTACAGGTAATTACAAACTTCCTGAATCTTTACTGTATTATTTTTATTTATACTTTATAAAAAGTGTCAATTTTTCTGACAAGGATGCTCTCATAACTAAATTTCATTTACTTAGAAAAATTGCTTTACTTAAGATGAATGTATCTTCAACTGTGTGAATTGGCCTCCATTTGCCAGTTACACTATGCTGTATAAATACTTTTAGTGGTTTATGAATATGTTTTTATGTCATTAAACTTGAATATTTAGGATCTAATATTAGCTTAAGATTTAAATCTGCATATATTCTAAAATCATAACGTTTTTAATCCTAGTCACCTTAGAAGAGTACCAATGTAAAACTTTCACAATATCTGATTTTTTTTCTCCATTATTTAGAAAAATGATAGGGTTTTGGTGTACTGTTGTTTTTAAACTAAAGGCATCAGATTATCTCTCCCTATACTGGGTATAGTTATTTTTTTCCCTTGTTCCCTTTACTTTTTTTAAATTGAATTCATGAAAATGGATTATTGCCATTAAGTTATCTCTAGGATATGTATTATGTGAACATAAAATCATATTCACCATTTCCCAATAAAACTATCTGTTTCAACACTCACACAAACTAGAGTAGACCTCTATTTACATTACAAAAGTATTATACTGTCTTTCTGGTTCATTGCTAAAAGCCAAATTGTAGGCTCACTACTTTTTAAATTTTTTAAATTTTAACTCAATTTTAATTAAGTTTAGTTGAATTAAATTTTAATTCATGTCATTTAAATTCCAATTTTAGTATTACAAGTCCAATCCTGTATTTGTATTAAACATTTTAATGGTTTTAATGATATAATATACCACTTAAAATATACTTTTTATTCAGAATTGTTTTGCCTAATTTTTAAAAAAATCATGTCATTTTATGCAACATTTTATATTAATTATATTTTCCATTCTGAAACCATGTTATAAAGATTGTAGGTATCAATGACCTACCAAAGTTAAAACATATTTAAAGAAGTGATTAATTCACTAATGTACATATATTTGAAAATTGTTACTTTCTATATTACAATATTTTAATTCCAGCTGGTATTTTTAAATGCACAGCAAGATGATCAATCAGCTTGTTAGATTCTCTCCTACACATATTTTGCCTTTAAAAAAACAGGAGGTGGTATTTAAATGTCAGATTATTCATACAATATTAAAGTTCAGGCTTAGAAATGTATAGTTGACATAAAAGTCTTATAATTCCTGCATTAACTATGCCTCATCCTGGCAATACATATGCTAAGTTTCTGTGTATAATCTTTAAACTTCATACCTCAGTGTCATACATCTATTCTTTAACAAGAATCAGTTATGGTTTCCACAGCAAATCTGTCTGCATTACCATTGGAAATATAAAAGTTAATATTGTGTTCAGAAATACTACTTGGAAATAAGGCAGTCAAGTAACAGCTGTTGTGGAAATCAGAGTACTTGACATATAATTTTTTTTAATTCTTAGCTTCACTAAATATAAAATAAAATAAATATTATTCCACTTTTAATAAGCAACAAAAATGTTCAAGGAAACATTTATACAAAATATAAAGTTGTAAAGATGTATACACAGAATGATCAAAGAGTTGGCTGCTTTTTTCTGAAGGAAAATACATATTAACATGAAGGGTAATTGGTTAGTAGCCTTCTGTGTCCAAGAGCTCCGAGACCATTCCCAGGTGAGGTGATTCACTACAAAGACTCACAGATTTGACCATATAGTGATCTCAAAGAACAAACACCTTACACTGTTAACAAGCACCTTCACAGTGATGTACTTAAAGCAAAAAGAAAGAAAGCAAAGTCAGCAAAGGGAAAGGCACGTGGGGAAATGTCCAGAGGAAACTGGGCACAAGCTTTCAAGAGCCCTGTCCCATTGAAGTCACAGGGATGCACTTATTCCTCCAGCAACAGTGTGATGACATGGGTGAAATGCTGTCTACCAGGGAAGCTCATCAGAGACTCAGTGCCCAAGGATTTTACTGGGATCACATATGCACCCTCTACCTAGCGCATAACCAAAATCCCAGACTCCCAGAGCAAAAGCAGATGTTCAACATAAACTATGTTGTTTGTGCAAACACTGTAGGGAAAGTGAGCCACTTATACCATTTCAGGAAAGTTTCACACCAGTGTGGGGAACTGTTACCATTTCAATTTCCATATACCTGCCAAGGGCCAAACTTACAAGCAAGCCTTCTTTAAGGGTAGCAGTCTCAGGCCTGCTGTATTATCTCTGTTCTACACATGTTCTGTTTCCTAAATAACATACACATATACAGATATATCACTTCAGTTTTTTCTAAGTTGCCATTGTTAATGCTTTCTGGGAAGTTAAAATGCCATTTTCTATTTGGCTATGGCCATAGTTGAAAACAGAATACTCAGTAGTCATTTTCATAAAAAAATACAAAACCAGTTTTACCATTTGCATAAAACCAGGGCCATTTTTTAGTAACTTGCTGTGGTCATTTAAAATTCTTCTTAATACCTGCTTTGAGACAGTCCTTACTCCAGCATTCCTATTGGCGAATGACTGCAACTTGTTTTGCAGGGGAGAGAATGAGGATGGGGTGGGTAATAGCCCTCTGCAAACATGGACTCGTTATATTTACCACAGTTTCTGCATAGGTAAAAGAACAAACCAGAGAGCCCATAGTCGTGGTACTAAAATTTTAAGTATTTTTTTAATGTCCTAGATCATTCTTTTTATTATAGGATCTAGGTTGATTAAAGTTTCTCCAAGTCCTATGAGGCAATGTAGAGCTTGGACTGTATCTGTAGAAAGCTTAATATATAAAAAGTTGTTATGCCTTTTGAAAAAAACTAATATATATGCTTATTTTTGCTAGATGAACTTTGTACTGGGATTATAGATATCTTAGAACTGTACCCAATTTGGAGAGATCATTTCTTAAAATGTATTCCAACATGCTGTGGACAGAAGTTAACAGACAACAACTGTTTGTTGGCTGTGTGGAAACTCCTTGAGTTATTTAAACCCAATAAATTGTATCCCATTGCATACGATACTACTAGTTAAGTGATCTTTCCCCTACCAGTTGCAGAAGAAAAGCAGTAAAAATTTCCCCTTCTTCTTCAGTCAATGGTCAACTTTGTAATTTCTGTGATTAAGAAACTGAGTGTAGAAAAATTTGATAGGTGTCTTTTTTTTTTTTTTAAAGATAGCATACTGGTTAGTGACTTTAAATCACCCAGTCTGGCTACTATAACACCATGAACTGATTTGCTTTTTGGAAAATAAGTCATTCCTAAAGCCACAATGTGCTGGACTTTATAATCAGTGCTGAAAGCAAAACAAATTCTCTGTGGAGTTTGTTCAATTCAGAGTGAATTTTATAGTTGTCTTAACATACTACATAATGTAATTTGATGAAGTTAATATATGCACTACATTCACAGAATTGTAGTTGTCTAAGAAAAGAAAAAAGTGTTCTATAGATTAACAGGTGGAACATGAGAGCAGAAGAAAGGAGGAATTTCCTGCCCTCTCCAAATGACTTTTCCAGCACAGACTGTCCTTGGGTAATCTGGAAACATGGTAGATAATACCGTCTTCCAAGTTCTTACTTTGACTCAAAATTTCATCTTCAGATCCTTAAAATATTATTCTAATGGGGAGGTTGAAAAATGAAAAATGTATTGAATTAGTGCCTATAAAATACTAGGCATGATACAAGCAAAGCAGTTTCATAACAGTTACCTAATTTATTTTCATATCTGCTAGATGAAATATATTCTTATTATTTTATAGATGAGGTTACTGAGACTCAGAAAGGTGAGAGTTTTCCCTAAGGCACAGAGCATGTATGTAACTGGAGTTGGGATTGGAACCCAGGTTTCTTTCTACTAAAGAAATAGCTTGGTAGAATGTTTGAAATGGCAAGAATGTACAATTTTATTTACTTTAACTCCCTTACTAGATTTGCAGATAATTAAGACTCAGAATTACCAAGATAAAAAATAGTTTGTGGTATTTTGTTGATTGTCTAATATGTAGGATATTTAGTTATTTTTGGATTTTTGTTTTGTTTTGTTTTATTTTTGAGGTTAGAGACCAGTCAACAAATTGTAAAGTCTTCACAATTTAGAAGGTAGAAAATGCTTTTAAATTAACCTAAATCACTTTTTATACTATTGCATAATAGCAAAATTATGCTTTAAAGTCACTCACTAATAAATGTAAAATGGTTTCCTATGCTGTGAAAGGCAGCCTGGGTTTTATAACCATTTCTAGATTTCCTTTTTGATAACTTCTTTTCAAAATGTGCATATTGATATCTTTCATATGTGCTTTTCTATTTAAATTACAAGTTTAAATTTGTATGTCTCTAAAGCCATGATTTGTGATGTGGGATCCAAAGGGTCTCTCTTGAGGGAAAGTGAATTTCCTGGCATCACTGGGAAAGCGCTGTATGTGTGCACACTTCTGAAGAGGGGCCCCTGTGCCCACAGAGGGTTCATGACCAAAACAAGGCCCCAAGAGAACAGTTTGTTTATTCACCCAAGTAATTCTCTTTAAGACTACTATGGGAACAGAGTGTATACTTACCAGATTTGAAGGCCATTACCAGATGTTTTTGTTTATAATGACCTATCACCTTAAAAACGTTCTGAAATCAAAAGAACAATATCCTGAGTCTTGGAATACGTGCTTTACCACACGGTGTGTTGGTGCAGGTCCGATTCCCATCACACTTCAGTTCAGATCTCAAGGACCTTCTGAGAAACCTGCTGCAGGTGGATTTGACAAAGAGGTTTGGAAATCTAAAGAATGGTGTGAGTGACATAAAAACTCACAAGTGGTTTGCCACAACAGATTGGATTGCAATTTACCAGAGGAAGGTGAGTCTTTTCTTTAATTTAAAAACTTTTTAAAAGTTGGTGTTTAAATTATATATAGCAGTGACATTCAGCTTAATTATTTTTACCTTTTGAATTAATTCTATGCAGGACTTAAAGGACTGTTATAGCCCACAACTTTAAAAGTTTTCTCCTTGATAAAAGAAAAAGCATATATTCTATTTTGACCATTAGTCTGAATGTTTTCATTGTTAAATTTTTCCCACCCATGCCTCTTTTTCTTCACAATACCAGGGTAATTACATATTGGAAAATGTCCTAAGGGTTTGCATCTCAAAACTGATGCGAAGCCACATTAGAAAGACAATATAAACAAATATATTCTCCTAATTAGAATTGACACACAGCCATATTTAATAATGTTAAATTGCTAGATTCATCAAATATTTTTCAGTCCTTATCACTTCATCTTTGTAATAAAATTGAGACATTTAAGAAAAGATTTTGCTGTGCTGAGTAACCTTTCTCCTTTTGCTTTTTAAATGCCCAGTTAAAGAAAACTTGCATGACCAAAGTGTTTTCATTGAATATATTTAATTTTCTTTTTTTACTTTTTTACTGAAGTATAGTTAATATACAGTCTTATATTGGTTTCAAGTATACAGCACATATCCAAGTAGTTCAACGGATACCCACATTATTAACTCTTCACCCCAACTAATGAAGTTACTATCTGTCAACATAGGAAGATACTACAGAATCATTGGCTATATTCTCCATACTGTACCACCATCCCAGTGACCAACTTATATTGACTGAGAATTTTTGTGCCCTTTTATCCCCCTCACTTACCCCACATACTCCAGCCCCTCCCCCATGGGAACCACTAGTCACTTCTCAATGTCTATGAGTCTACTACTATTTTGTTCACTTCGTTTTATTTTGTTCTTAGATTCCACAAATAAGTGAAATAATATGGTATTTGTCATTCTCTGCTTGGCTTATTTCACTTAGCATAAAACCCTCTAGGTCCATCCATGTTGTAGCAAATAACAAGATTTCTTTTTTTTATGACTGAGTAATATTCCATTGTGTGTATTTGCCACATCTTCTTTATCCATTTATCTATTGATGGACACTTCAGTTGCTTCTGTGTCTCGGCTATTGTAAATAATGTGGCAGCAAATATAGGGGTGCATATATCTTTTTGAGTCAAGGATTTTGATTTCTTGTATAAATTCCTACAAGTGGAATTACCGGGTTGAATGGTATTTCTCTTTTTAGTTTTCTTAAGAACCTTCATACTGCTTTCACAGTGGCTGCACCCATTTATATTACAGCAGTGTAGGAGAGTTCCTATTTCTCTGCATCTTTGCCAACACTTTTTATTTCTTGACTTTTGGATAGTGGCCATTCTAACTGTGTGAGGTGATATCTCATTGTGATTTTGATTTGCATTTCCCCACTAATTTGATTAGTGATGTGGAGCATCTTTTCATGTGCCTGTTGGCCATCTGTATTTCTTCTTTGGAAATATGTCTGTTAAGTGCTCTTCCCATTTTGAATCAGGTTATTTGTTTTTTTGATATTGAGGCATATGATTTTTTAATATATTTTAGATGTTAACCCCTTATCAGATAAATCATTTAGGAATATATTTTCCCATACTGTAGGTTGCCTTTTTGTTCTACTGATGGTGCCTTTGCTGTAGAGAAACTTTTTAGTCTGATGTTATCTCCCACTTGTTCATTTTTTATTTTTGTTTCCCTTGCCTGAGGAGATGTGTCCAGAAAAAATTTGCTCATACTTATGTTCATGAAATTTTTGCCTGTTTTCTTCTGTTTTATGGTTCCATGTCTTACACTTTGGTCTTTAATCCATTTCAAGTTTACTTTTATGTATGGAGTTAGGCAATAATTCATTTTCATTCTCTTGCATGTAGCTGTCCAGTTTTCCCAACACCAGTTATTGAAGAGAGTATCTTTTCCCCATTGTATATACATGGCTCCTTTATCATATATTAATTGACCATATATGCTCTAGGCTCTCTGTTCTGTTCCAGTGACCAATGGGTCTGTTCTTGTGCTAGAACCATACTGTTTTGATTACTGTAGCTTTTAGTATATCTTGAAGTCAGGGATCATAATTCCCCCAGCTTTGTTCTTTCTCAGGATTGCTTTGGCTATTCAGGGTCTTTTGTGGTTCCATATGATTTTTATGATTATTTGCTCTAGTTCATTGAAAAATACCATTGGTATTTTGATAGGGATTGTATTGAATCTGTAAATTGCTTTGGGCAGGATGGCTAATATTAATTAATCCTATTCCATGAGTATGGGATAGATTTCCATTTATTTGTGTCTTCTTTAATTTCTCTCATGAGTGTCTTACAGTTTTCAGAGTACAGGTATTTCACCTCCTTGGTTAGGTTTATTCCTAGGTATTTTATTCTTTTTAATGGAATTGTGAATGGAATTGTTTTCCTGATTTCTCTTTCTGCTAGTTTGTTGTTAATATATAGGAATGCAACAGATTTCCTTGTATTAATTTTGTATCCTGCAAATTTGTTCAGTTTAGTTATTCTACTAGTTTTTTGGTGGTCTTTAGGGTTTTCTGTATACAGTATCATGTCATCTGCAAATAGTTACAGCTTAACTTATTCCTTACCAATTTGGATACTTTTTATCTCTTTATCTTTTCTGATTGCCATGGCTAGTATCTCTAGTACTTTGTTTAATAAAAGTGGTGAGAGTGTACATCCTTGTCTTGTTCCTGATCTTAGAGGAAAAGATTTCAGCTTTTCACCATTAAGTATGGTGTTAGCTGTGGGTTTGTCATATGGCCTTCATTATGTTGGTGTGCATACCCTCTATATCCATTTTGTTGAGAGTTTTTAATCATAAATGGATGTTGAAATTTTTCAAATGCTTTTTCAGCATCTATTGAGATTATCATGTGGTTTTTATCCTTTTTGTTAATGTGTTGTGTGATATTGATTGATTTATGAATATCATACCATCCTTGTATCCCTGGAATAAATCCCCAATTGGTCATGATTGATGATCCTTTTGATGCATTTTTGAATTCAGTTTGCTAATATTTTGTTAAAGATTTTTGTATCTATGTTCATCAGGGATATTGGTCTGCACTGCATTCTGTTTCCCCCTTTAATTCTGTTAGTATCTGTTTCACATAATTAGGTGTTCATATGGTGGGTGAATAGATATTTACAGTGGTTTTATACTCTTGTTAGACTGACTCCTTTATCATTATGTAATGTCCTTCTTTGTCTCTTCTTAGTTCCTTTATTTTAAAGTCTATTTTCTCTGGTATAAGTACTGCTTCTCCTGCTTTTTTCTTTTTATTGTTTGCTTGAGTTATCTTTTTCCATCCCTTTACTTTCAGTCTGTGTCTTTAGGTCTGAAATGAGTCTCTTGTAGGCAGCATATAGGTGGGTCTTGTTTCTTTATCCATTCTGCCACCCTGTGTCTTTTGTTTGGTGCATTCAGTCTATTTACATTTAAGGTAATTATTGATAGATATGTAGTTATTGCTATTTTATTGTTTTCTGGTTGTTTTGTAGTTCTCTGTTCCTTTCTTCATCTCTTATAATCTTCTCTTGTTATTTGATAGTTTTCTTTAGTGTTGTCATTAGATTTCTTCTTTTTAATTTTTTGTGTATCTATTATAGGCTTTGTGTTTGTGGTTACCATAAGGTTCCTGGGTAGTTTACTAAATATATAACAATCTGTATTAACTTGATGATTGCTGTATTTCTAAGACAATCTAAAACTACCTTTTTTTATTCTTCCTCCTCCATACTTTATGTATTATATGTTATACATTTTTTGCGTATGGTTAGACATCCTGAAGTCCTCTTGTGAAATCAGAGGCTATAGTGCACTAACATTGTTTTGGTCTTTCTATATTTTATATTTCTTGTATTTTTAAATTCTAATACTTTCTTTTTTAATCTTTTATAAAAGATATATGTCTTCATTTTTTGTGTATCCATTGATTGATTTTATATATATTTGGTTTTAGTATTTTTGTTTTTGTTGTTTTTAACTTCATATTTGCTTAGTAAATAATTGGTCTACTACCTTTACTGTGGTTTTTTTTCACTGATGAAAAATACTTAGGTTTAAGAACATTTCCATCTACAGAAGTCCCTTTAACATATCCTGTAAGATGAGTTTAGTGGTGGTGTATTCTTTTAACTTTTGTTTATCTGGGAAACTTTCAGTCTCCTTCAATTCCATATGATAACCTTGCTGGGTAGAGGATTCTTAGTTGAAGGTCCTTCTGTTTTGATATATTAACTATTTCATACCACTCCCTTCTGGCCTGTAAAGTTTCTGCTGAGAAATCTGCCAATAGTCTTATGGTGTTTCTCTCATAAGTAAGTTTTTGCCTCTCTCTAGCTGTTTTCAATACGCTCTCTTTATCCTTAATATTTGTCATTTTAATTATTATATGTCTTGGTGTTGTCTTCCTGAAGTTCCTTTTGTTAGGGGTTTTCTGTGCTTCCAGGACCTTGGTATCTATATATAACTTTTTTTTCATAAAACCAAATTTCTAATGTTTCAGAGACTCACTGTATTGAATAATGCTGTACATAGGTGAATTTCCTTGGGGGGAAAAAAAGTAAATGCTCTGATTGGGTATTAATAACACAGTTTTTCTAATATATACCTTATAAAAGATTTTTTTAAAGCATTAAAAGAATTTTAAAATGCAGCAAATATAAAATACAGAAAGACCGAAACAATGTAAGTGCACGGCAGCCTCTGCATTTTATGAGAGTGGTTCAGACTCTGTCTGACCATTAAATTTATGAAACATACCATTAGCGTCATTATCTCAACTGGATAAGTTACATAGTCAAGAACAAAGTCCATAGCAATTAAAGTAGATTTTAGATATCATAAATAAACATTTAATATTTTCATATTTTTTCTAAATTTACTAGCAATACAGTACTTTATAATTAATAAAAGCAACTTTATGTAACTTAATCATTGAAGTAATGCTTTGGGATAGGTGGTACCATCTTCACCATTTTACTGATAAGAAAAGCAGCTCGGAAAGGATGACTGCTTAAGCATAATCATACAGCAGCTAAATAACACCTGCATTTGATTCCAAGTTCTTCAAATTCTCAATTGATCACACTACCTTTTAACATGCTTATTTAAATGAAGCTCCAAAACCACTGAACAATACATTGTTTCATTAGATTTTATTTATCATCTGCTAAACTTTCATGCTTTGAGCACTTTTGGGGTAGGAAGACTGCCTTAAAAGACAGTGGAGGAAGAGCATGAACTCCGGGGTTAGTGTCTGAATCCCAGATAAACCAACCACTAGCCATGTGATCTTGAGCAAATTATTTAACCTGTTTAAAGCATCAGTTTTCTTATCCTTGAAATTTGGATTAAGGTAGAGAATGCAAAGTGAAGAGTAGTTTGGGGGAGAAAGATTAGATAGATTGGTCCAGGCTCTATTTTTCTTTCCTGTTGAGGTATGTTTCATAAAATTATAATCAGGTGATTTGTTAAGTATACTATAAATTTGAAATCATAGTCCTGCCAGCCAGGTAGGACCTCTGTTAACATTTGGCCTATTCACTCTTTTCTGTATTCTCCATGACTGCAGTCCATTCCCACAACTTCACTAACCATGGAAGATCTACTTCCTCCAGCCCTGCCCTTTCCCCTCAGCTTCAGATTGCTTTATTATGATTACTGCCTACTACATGATTCTATTTAAGTGTCATATTTAATCTATATTTTCTTTTAGTGCTTTTGATCTTTTTATTACTGTTTAATAAATATTCTCTCAGCATTTGTTGAATACTCATTTGGAATTTGAAATTCCACCTTTACTAATACTAAATTATTACACACTTCAGTTTCTGAACTTTATTTTTTATGTTATTTTTGTCTTTTCCTGTACATTAAACTATTTTATGTAGCATTATAATGTAGGTTTTTTTTCAATTTTCAAAATACTTGAATGTTTAATATGTGGAATTCTTATAATATTCTTGAAAATGAATGAAAAACTCAATATTTTTCCAAGTTTATTATAGCAAAGTATACAGAACATAAGATATACTATTTTAACCATTTGTATATATACAGTTCAGTGGTGTCAAGTACATTCATATTGCTGTACAACTATCACCATCATCCATCTCCTTTTGCAAGTTCTTTTTCTCTTGCAAGACTGAAACTTTGTGCCCATTAAACAATAACTCCCCTGTTTTATTAGTCTTTCCAACTATTTAGTATTTGGATGTTATATTATGTTGTAATTGGGATTATAGTATACTGATTGGAAGAGAACCAAATCTTGAGAATTCTTCAAAATGAATGTGTTATGTTTCTGCATTTATTCAAATATTTCTTGTCATTTTGGAGACCCTGCCTCCATACAGGTCCAAATTCTTTCTTAAAGTTATTCCTTAAATTTATATTTTGAATGCTATTTAGTTTGCTTTCCCCATTATAGGGGAAACATGATCTCTAAGTTTATATTGCAATTGGTCACCTTATTGAATTCTTTTATTGATTTCCATGAGTTTTTCAGTGATTCTTTTAGATTTTATTGACATTAATCCCAGGGGATGCAGGTATCATTTGCCTCTTCTTTTTCAATATATATCTTTTATTTTCATTTTCTTATTATATATGCTAGAATGCCTAGAATAATATTTTTAAAGAGCTGTTGAGCTGTCTTGTCTTACTCTTGTTTTGAATGGGAATGCCTTTTATGTTTTACCATCAAATATGAAGTTAGCTATTTGTCTTGGATAAGTATTCTTGAACAGGTTGAGAAAATATCCTTGATTCCTACCTAGTATACTGTATTTTACCTTCTTTGACACATTAGTGTGAGGAGTTATATTACTGAGATAGCCTCACATTCCTGAAGCGAACATCATTTTATCACAGGGTATTATTTTAAAATCTGTCTGAAATCAACTTACTAAAGTTTTTTGTAGGATTTTTACTTCCATAATCATAAGTTTTACTGACTTGTAGCTTTTATTTTTCTGGCTTTGAGATTATGTGGATTCATAAAATGAGTTTAGAAATGGTCCATGTTTTTTTATTCTTTGGGAAATTTAAGAAACAAAAATTATCTTGTAGTTATTCCTTGGAAATTCTAACAAACTAATTCCACTTGGATATTGGTCTCTTCAAGTTTTGCCTCTTCTTGGGTCAATTTTAGACATTTATATTTTCCTACAAAATCGTACATATCTAATACTTTGTAATTGTTATTGCTTACATTATCTTTATTGTCATATTTATTGTTAGTGTTGTATTTAGACATACTAGATTTGTTTGAGGTTTGTCCATTTTGTTAATATTTTAAAGATTTGTGATGTATTTTGAATCTTTTCATATTTTCATATTGATATATGGAAATAAAAGTCCCTGCTATTAGCACACATTTACTAATACACCACACACCATATAATGTGTCGCATTCCTTATATTCTTAGAGTGAGCTAGTGCTTGACTGCGCTGCTCATTCAGAGTTCCTGTGCTTTCCAAAGGGCTTGACTTACCCCAGGTGGTAAACAATTTACCTGTTGTTTGATAGCCAGATATTTTAAGCAAAATGAACTTAGGAATTAAAAAAGGAAAATCAAAAGTAAGTCTAAGCTATCTGTAGGTTCAAGAGAAAGGAATTAAGGAAAAGGGGATAGAAAAATAAAGATATCAGAAAAGGAAACAAAGAAAAATCTGAAAGTTCTATAACCTTAAGTGCCAGCATTGTGATGCCAACAATAATTATACTAGAAATCTCATAAATATTGTGTTGGTCTTTACCATTCCTTGAATGAAAATGTTGAAATTAATAACAGACCTACCCTTTGTGGCTTTTTCTAGTGCTGTTATCATTTAGGAACTTAGAGGCATTTAAAAATGTCACCATGTAGTAATGGAAATTTATTTTCCTTAGTGTTTGGAAGCTCTCAAGAGTTATTTGTTTTCTTTTTTTCTTGTTCTACTGTATGTGTGTGTGTTTCTTTTTTCCTCACCACCAAGCAGTTAACTCAGTTCTGACACTATCAACCTGTAGATAGTTCAGATCCTGCAGATTAAGAGCTCAATCCTACAAGACTGCCCTACCACAGCCATTTCAGACACCTACTGCAATCTAGTTTGTCACCTGTGCTTCTGACCAACTGGCTATAGTTTGGAGACACCCACATACCGTTCCTAGGGTTCAATTAATTTCCTAGAGTGACTATCAGAATTGAGAGACTTTACTTACTAGATTAGATGCATAGGGCAGTATATGGGGGAAGGGGCTCTCCAAGCAACCAAGATACCCATGTGTTCAACAACCTGGAAGCTCTTGAACCCTATCTGTGTGGAGTTTTATGGAGGCTCCAAGGTGTAGGCATGATTGTTTAAATCATTGGCACTGGTGATTGAACTCTATCTCCAGCCCTTCCCCTCTCTCTGGAGGGTGGGACTGAAAGTTCTAACCCACTTAATGGCCTTGTCGGTTCCCCTGGCACCAGCCGCCATCCTTAAGTTACCTAGAGGCTTTCTAGACTTTGCTGCAGTAACATAATACGCAACACCTTTACTGCTCTTAACATGGGAAATCCAAGGGTTTTAGGAGTTCTGTGCCAGGAACTGGGATGAAGACCAAACAGATATTACCTTCTGTAAGTCACAATATCACACTTACTTTTTTATCTCTATAGGTTGAAGCTCCATTCATACCAAAGTTCAGAGGCTCTGGAGATACCAGCAACTTTGACGACTATGAAGAGGAAGATATCCGTGTCTCTATAACAGAAAAATGTACAAAAGAATTTTGTGAATTTTAAATATGAGCAACGAGATGACATCAGAGCTCACACTCAGTCTTAGCACTCTGTTGAGAGAGAAGGTGGAGCTGAGACCATTCTGTGGAAGCAGTTACCTAGTTTCTTCATTCCAGCAGCTGAGTGAGGTCCTAATTGCCATCATCCATGTGCGCTCTCTGCACCTACCTATGTAACAAGGCACCGCTAAGCACGCATTGTCTGTGCCATAACAGGACTACACCCTTTCCTGCTTCTCTTCAGTTTGCCTTTCTCCTCTCCTACATCCATTTCCTCCTTTTTCATTTTCAGTACTTTTTCTCAAACAGTGCTCCATTCTTTTTCGTTGGTGTTTCAGGTGGGCTGTGCTGTGGCTCTGTGATATTTGAAGGTAAGGATAAGTGTTGCTTTTAGCAGTTCTTGCCGATATTTTCGTTGGTCAGTGGCTTGAGGATATACTTTCTAATAATTATTTGAGTTCTAGTTCCCTTCATGTCCTTTTATATCATCCTCCCCTTGACTAGTTAAGTGACCAGCCTGTGCAGGTGTGACAAGCGTGTCTCCTCCGCAGGACAAACTAATGACAGTGGATCAGCATCACCCAGATTCTGTCACTTGGTACCAGCATTTCTGTAGGTTATTAGAGTTCTAAGATTTCCAAACATTCACTCTTCAATGAGAGTTTTAGCCAGTATTTTAACAGAACATGGCTAATGAAAGTGACAAATTTTTAAGTTTCCCAATAGTCCTCATTATAAACTTTTTGAAGGAAAAGAAATGAACTAAAAATAACATTAATGGGGGCAAACACTTAGCTGAGTCAAACAAATGGCTTGATACTTGTAAACGCTATAGGCACACTCTTACTTAAGTGTGGGGTTTTTTTTGCTTTGTTTTGCTCTACCACCGGGTCATTTACCATGGGGTGTGCTGTGTGCCAGCCTGAGGAGAGGCTCTGCGGCAGCAGCGGCTGTTGTCCTGTGCCTCATCGATGGGGAGAAAGGACAGCATTTGTAACGCTGCCACAGTTACACTTTACTTTTGCAGGGTGATATTTTTAGACATGTCATAATTTCTAGCCTCATTTTTTTCAGTGATATGATCCTGCAGACACAGTTTACTATTTGAGCTTAGTTTTTTAATACTTTTTTGCCAACTGACTTAACATTGCCGATGTGGAAAGTTCACGCACTTTTGCACATTTAGTTCAATGTTTGTTGAGAATTGGTGGCTTAACTCACTTCCGTAAATATTTCTTTTCTTTGTTTTTAAATTTTCCCATCTGTTTTTCTCTCTGTGTGTCAGTGGCCTACCTTAAAACAACACACCAAAATAATACAAATAAACTGTTCATTTTTTATGATTCATTTACATGCATATAAGATGAGTTTTTTTAACCAAACTGATCTTAATGATGTAAGCATTCTGTTTGCTTCATTATTGGTGCAGGTAGGTCACTACTTCCTTTCCTCTGTCCACACCCTTGTAAAACCTTCGAAGACATGGAAAGCTGTCTGAGATGCTCTGTGCATCCGTCTGTACATCTTCTGGTTGCCAAGTATTTCTGCATGGTTAGGTCATTTAAAAGCTGATGCTGATTCCAGTTGGTCCACCTATACTTAAATGTGCAAGAAAAATATGAAATACTTTGCTGTAGCAGGTTTTATGTAACAAAAATATATTGTCATGTGAATAAATTTAAAATACCATTTGTATAAAATATTTTAATTAGTTTTTTTGTATTTCATTTAGACCTAAGAACATGCTGATCATTGTATTCTGTATGTATACTTCAAATTCTACAGTAGCTTTGTTGTATATTATTGTAAAATTATTTTAATCATAGGGGTGACAATTTGATTATTACATTTTAGTTTTCAGTAACAAAAGATTTCTATAATTCTGAAAGTATTGTTTTTACGAAATTACTACTGCCCATCACAACTTGCTGTAGAATCTACCTAGGTAGATGACCCCCAGCCCTACGTTGGTTTTGAAAGCTAAATATTTAGCCACTCCATTTTACTCTCCATTTAAAGTACATGAGCAAGCTTCCAAATACATCACAGAAGTCTATTTCCGACGAGTCAAGTACACTGAATTAGAATATCTTAAAATTATATAAAACTCCCAGTTTCTGCCACAGTTAGCCAAAAACAAGATAAAATCTTGATTGAGAAATAAGTGGAATAAATCAGTATTTATGGCATTGTAGATGGCATTGTAGAGGAAGGAGTGCATGACAAAAAGTGAGAACATCCGGATTTCAGGCTTGGTCTGTCCCTGTCAGCATGACTGGGGCCTCAGTTCTCTTACCTGTAAAGCAGAATTGTTCCATTATGCAGTTTCTAGGGTCCCTTCTAACTTATACATGTCATGATGAGATTCTTCTTATTTGATATTTTGAAGGGATAATGTACTTTGAAGTAAGCCTCAGTAAGGCCTCTTCTTATCTTTTACAGTGTTCTTAAAATTCTTTGAGTATCATGAGAACCTCATGTCTGTTTGGATTCCTTCCTCCTTCACTGATGCTAAATATCCAATTGATATCAAACTGTCAACCTACCAAAAAAGATACTGTGGCTTGTGGGTATTGCTGTCTTTTTTTGATACTTGTATTGACTGCCCATTGGCCTGAAAATACTCATTGTAAGCCTAAAAAAAAAAATCATTTTTTTCCCACTGTTTTTTCTGCTTGTTGTAAGAATCAAATGAAATAATGTATGTGAAAGCACCTTGTAAACTGTAACCTATCAATGTAAAATGTTAAGGTGTGTTATTTCATTAATTACTTCTTTATTTAGAATGGAATTTCCTACGCACCACTATAGCTAGGAAATGCTGAAAAAACAACTGTGTTTTTTAATTAATCAATAACTGCAAAATTAAAGTCTTCAAAGGATAAAACAGTTTGTTGAGTCTTGAATTCTGTTTGGCCCCCTTATCTTCCAATTTATTTTCTGCAAATACTATAGATGCTTATAGATTCCTAGTTTTTAGATATTTGGGTTGGTCTTTTGGTGGTGGAACAGAGCAACGGGAGGAGGATACCCACTAGTCAGCTTCGACTGGATATTTACTGAGAAACTACTAGATTCATTCCATAATTTCTAAAAAAGTGTTTCTAGTTCTTCTTTATGCTATTAGTCCAAATTACTTTTAACATAATGTTGAAAATATTCATATTTAAAGAATTGACATTGCAAGAGCCTTCATCCTTGTAACTATGAATGATGAGTTATGCTTTTTTCTACAGAAGTGCTTTTGAGGTTCACATTACCTCTCCTGGTTTCGTTTAGCCAGGTTCATTAGTGTGTGTTTCTTTAATTGTCCTTGACCTCAAGAAGTAGTAGTTTAGATAATGCTTTTAATAGCTTACCATTTTTTATTGCTATGATTGGTAAGACTACACTTATAAATATTGATGCATTTCATTACATGGTACTTACTCTATTTAAGCCAATGCTTCCTTCATTTTATCATTGTTAGGGCTTAATATAAATTCCAGTTTTGTCATTTCCATATAAAACTAGTTATAAAAATCTGGGCACTCCAGAACTATCATCATTTGAAATCCATTTAAATATTCTCTTATGCACAAATATTGGGTATGAAGTTAAATACTTTCATTTTAGCTTTCCTGAACACTTTCTATATGCTTTAATTAATAGCATTTGTGCCCTCTTATAAGGGCTGAATTGTATCCCGACGAAAATCACATGTTGAAGTCCCAATCCCCAGTACCTCAGAGTATGACTGTGTTTGAAGGTAAGATCTTTAAAGAAATAAGGTAAAATCTTATACAGCCTCCAGAACTGTTGAGAAAATTAATTTCTGTTGTTGAAGCCACTCAGCCTGTGGTACTTCATCACGGCAGTCCTAACAAAATAGTGCTCCAACAAAGTGTGTCCCCAAGGTGAAAGGCTTGCATTTCATCTCCCTTCAAATCCTTTATACTTGGCACAAATGAATTAATTTACCACAAGCAAATATGTGTATGTCAGTGAACTCACAAACCTCAATGCACCTACTATCTTTTTTCTGTTCTGTCCTGGAATACAAGTAGGAAACAAGAAACAGTAGCTACTGAGAGTAGGGGAAAGTATAAGTCACTGAAACCACTTCTAACTCCTCATCAGACTGAACCTTGGCATCAGCATAAACCTGAGCACACCAGATTCACTGAGCTTCTGTCCATCTGTTAATGGTGATTTTAAGGAAACAGCCAAAAGGAAAGTGGGAATGGAGATAAATGGTTGGTGAGGAAACCCCAGTTTGTTCCTCATCTGATAATTCAGGGGTAGTAATGCTCACAGCAATTGATTATCTTAATGTGTTAGTTTTCTATTGCTACTGTAAAAAATTACAACAAACTTAGTGGTTAAAACAACACAAATTTATCTTCCAGCTCTGGAAGTCTGACATCTGAAGTGAGTCTCATTGGGTTGAAATTAAGGTATCAGTGAGGCTGCATTCCTTTCTGGCTGCTCTAGGGGAGAAACTGCTTCCTTGCCTTTTCTAGCTTCTAGAGGCTGCTCACTTTCCTGACTCATGACTCCATTCCTGCATCTTCCAAGCCAGCCATTTTGAGCTGAGTCTGTTTATGCTGCCATCCCTCTGACTTCCTCTTCTACCTCCCTCTCACTTTTAAAGACCCTTGTGTTTATATAGCGCCTACCTGGGTAATCCAGGCTTTTCTCCCTATTTCAAGATCAGCTAATGAGCAACCTTAATTCCATGTGCAGCCTTCTTTCATCTTTGCCATATAACCTATCATATTCACAGGTTCTGAGGATTTGGACATAGACATCTTTTGTGGGCCTGAGAGACATTATTCTTTCTACCATAGTTAATATTATCATTGTAGGTGGTAAATACAATTAATCTGAAAGATGGAAGTAGAGAGAACTTTTTCACAATTCAAAGAGACCCTTGGCTTAAACTGAGATTTTTCTGAGGCATGATGATTAGCATGCAGTAAAAATTCAAGTAAATTATCACAGAACTTGAATGGCAGTATCAATTATGAGTACCTTGAAAATACTCAGAAATACTACCCTGTTCATCACCAAACTGCAAATTAAAACCACAAATAGATTGCATTACACAACAATAGAATGATTTAATAAAAACACTGATAATACCAAGTGTTGTTGAGGATATAGGACAACTGGAACTGTCCTGCATTTCTAGTGGGAATATAAATTGACACAACCACTTTGGAAAACAGTTTGGCAGTGTGTTATAAAGTTAATCATTCACTTATCACATGACTAGCCAGTATACTTCTAGGTATTTACCAAAGATGATGAAAATATTATGTCTTCACAAAAACAAAAATGTTCACAGCAACTTTATAACAGTCCCAAAATGAAAACAAATGTCCAGCAACAGGTGAATGGCTCAACAAACGGTATATCCGTACAATGGAACGCTATTCACCAAGAAAAGTACCAGGCCACTGATACAACCAGCACCATGAGTGTATCTAAAAAGCAAAGCTTTTTGATTGTATAAATTTATCAAAACTCATTGAACTGTACATTTAAAATGAGTACATTATACCTTAAGGTATTTAATCCATTTAGGAAGATTTATAAAAACAATTACAAAAAGAAACTTTAGATATCATTACAATAGAAGATTAATGATTTGGAAGATAGTCTAAGAAATCTTTCTGAATAATATTCAGAAGATATAAAAAAATAGGAAAGAAAAGGGAGTTTAGCACAAGACAGTTCCCTGTGAATAGCCAAAAGTAAGAAACAGAAAACCAATGGGCCCTTCATATCCAACTGGATATGTCAATCAAAATAAAGAACTTAGCATTGGAGAAATAGTGATAAAAGACCCATGGTGAACAATGAATCTGTCTAAACATCATACTAATCATAGTCAACTATGATAATTGCAACTGTAGAAGCAAATGTAAATGTTTTTATACCTTGGCAAAATTAGAGTAAGATAACTAACAAAATGGGAAGGTGAGAAAGGAATTAAGACTGGTAATTTCTTACCTGTTATTGTCAGAAAGTCAACTAATAGGATCTAAAATTAGTACATGTGGCTAAATAAGATAACTCTTAACTTTTCAATGATTTTAAAATTTTTGCAATTCTTTTGTGGGAAGGAACTTACCAGAAGTTTTCATTTTCACTTCAACACTTTCTTGTGTTAAGTCAATATACATTTATTTTCATTTCAGTTTCTTCTTCTGGTAAATTGGATTTTAAAATTTATATAAAATTAAAAGTATGATACAATTTGTATAAAATTAGTGCTATCTAGTTATACACCTCTTTATCTAGCTTTCTGTCTTTTGTGCATAGAGAAAAATCTGCAGTTACTGATGGTATGGGATTTGGGGTTATTTTATAATTTCTCCTTTACTTTGCTGAATTGCTTGCATTCTTTACAATGACAGAGGAATTAAAGATAAATATGCCCAATAACAGAGCACTGATATCTTTATCCATTAAAAAAAATCATCAACTATAAGGGACTAACATCACATACCCCAACACCCAAAATACAAATAACCCAATTAAAATGTGGGCAGAGGATCTGAACAGACACTTCTCCAAAGAGGAAATTCAGATGGCCAACAGGCATATGAAAAGATGCTCTGCATCGCTAATCATCAAGGAAGTGCAAATTAAAACCGCAATGAGATATCACCTCACACCAGATAGGATGGCCAACATCCAAAAGACAAAAAACAACAAATGCTGGCAAGGTTGCAGAGAAAGGAGAACCCTCCTATACTATTGGTTGGAATGTAAATTGGTTCAACTATGCAGAAAGCAATATGGAGGTTCCTCAAAAAACTAAAAATAGAAATACCATTTGACCTAGTGATTCCACTCCTAGGAATTTACCCCAAGAAAACAAGATCCCTGATTCAAACTTATATATGCACCCCTATGTTTATTTCTGCATTATTTACAATAGCCAAGATATGGAAGCAACCTTAGTGTCCATCAGTAGATGAATGGATAAAGAAAATATGATACATATACACAATGGAATATTATTCAGCCATAAGAAGAAAACAAATCCTACCATTTACAACAACAGGGATGGATCTAGAGGGTATTATGCTCAGTGAAGCAAGACAAGAGGAGAAAGACAAGTACCAAATGACTTCACTCATTTGTGGAATATAAAAACAAAGCAAAACTGAAGGAGCAAAATAGCGGCAGACTCTCAAACTCCAAGAAAGGACTAGCGGTAACCAGGGGGTCTGGGGAGGGTGGGTGGAGAGGGAGGGAGAAGGGGACTAAGGGGCATTATGATTAGCACACCCAATGTAGGTAGGTCATGGGGATAGCAGTACAGCACGGAGAGGACAAGTAATGACTCTAGCATCTTACTATGCTGATGGACAGTGACTGCAATGGGGTGGAGGTGGGGAGACTTGATAATATGGGTGAATGTTGAAACCACAGTGTTGTTTATGTGAAACAATCCTAAGATATCAATGATACTTTAATTTTAAAAAATCATCAAATATTATGAGACTCTTAGCAATTAAGCCATTTTCACAAGTTTAGTCTTCCAAAGTAATTCCAATCCCTTCCTTTCAAGACTGAAAATGAGATAGTCACTATGGTACTGATAATGCTTTTGAGCAGCCACCAGGTATCACTGAAATGTCCTCCTTGCCATTGTCATTGTCACAAAGAAATGTCTGCACCTCCTTCCTCATTTCCCAACCTCATAAGCACTCTACCGTTTAAAAGCCAGACCATTGTCATGTGGAGAAAAGATTCTTGTCTTAGCTGCCTCTTTCTCCACATGGTATGCTGAAACCTCACAATGAGCACACCCAACTTGTTATTAAAATGTTTACCACTTTTTTTAATACTGAGTCGAAGTCAGGAAGCACATAGCTGAGTTAAGTGCAGACAGTTCTCTGAATAAATCATGTGGTTACTGGCATCCAAAAAAAGCCTCTTTCATTCAAGCAGCAATTTCCTTCTTTGTTGCTTACTGATCCATGGACAAGCTCGCTCCTGTCTATATACCATGGCTCAAATAATAATTGCTAACCTAACAAAAATTTTCTTCCATGTGGTAAAAGCTTCTTAGTGCTTCTCCTTCACATATACTGAACACCTAAAAACCCCATGTAGTATCTACTCAGTGGTCCTATCTACATTATTCCAGATAGCATGCCACCAATTGTTTTTCTCGTTTTGCTTCCCCTTCATACATAGTTGCCATTTATTTAATAAAATATTAAGTATCACACTTAATATAGTGTAAGTGGTACCAGTTCTTGCTGTAAGGAGGAAGACTTATAATCTTGTTTTTGCATTTGGGGAATTGATGTTAGTCACTCTCTCACTAGCAAGTGACAGACTACATAACACAAAGCAGCTTTAGCAAAAAGGGGAAGAAGTGAACTCACATAACCAGGGAGTCTGAGGGTGGAATTCTGTCAAAATAAGGTCTAAAAGACCAAACTATATCATTAAAACTCTGTGTCTCCACCTCTCGATTCCACCGGCATTCCGGCAATCCAGGCTTGCACTTTCATAAGAGGAAGGGAAAGAGGTCTCTCCTGCACTATGTCAGTCCCCAAAGAGGACTCTGATGGGCTAGTCCAGGTAAAGGTGTATGTTGATTGACAGCCTTACCAGAATTACATGGAGTGGAGGAGGTGTAGTTCTCCATTGAAAGATGCTGATCAGACAGGGGAAAAAGCTACCGTTCACTAAAATCTCTTCCACATTTCAAAGATCAACCAACAATTTTGTATGGAAAAGAATTTTGTTTGTTCTTCAAAAACTTTATGGGTTTACCAGAGTGACAAATGTAAAATCTTCACTGGTACCTTACCACTTATTAAGAAATTATCCTAATAAACAACATGGTGGACTAGAGGTAAATGACTGGCCAATCCTACAGAAGCCTCCTTTCAAAGATTTCTGGTTCTTCCCTCTTCCCATTTTTATTTTTCTTCTGCTTGTGGAAAATCAGACTCAGGTTTATTTGTCCTAATCACAGATTCACAATATTCTTCCTAGAACCTACTTCACTATTTAAGATTTTCGAATCATCATGAGGTAGAGTATTTTTGTTATTTTCACCACTGCTTTTACCCTTCAATAAACTCTTAGGAATCATTTACACATTTCTAACAAACTGTGAAATTTAACAATAACATGTAATTAATGTAAATTATTATTCAAAACAAACTATGCCTTTTTAATGGAATGTTATTTTAGAGAAAATGATCAAGCAGCCCTTGGGGTCTTACAGCTCCAAACGTGCACAAATTCTCTGACATTCCGCCCACTGACAAGCGAGACGTCTATGTCCTTTCCCTTTGAAGCTCTTCTGACTCTAGTGACTTGTCTCTAACCAATACAGTGCGGTAGAGGCGGCAGTGTGCGACTTCCAGGAGTAGGTCGGAAAGGCAACACGGTTTCAGCCTTGCTTATTGAGGGACTCTAACCTGGAGGCCTGAGGCACCACCTAAATCCAACTCGTCTAAGCGCCATGCCCTGAGGAGCCCAGCCCATAGGCAGATGCCGTGTTTAACTCTTTGAGCTAACATCTTCATCTGAGGTCCGAGCCAATGGCCAGCAGCAGCCACTGGACATGTGAGTAAAGATGCCTCCAGTGAGACCAGCCTCCTCTGTGGACTCGCTCCCAGTTGAGGCCCCGGACATCCTGGTGCTGAGAAAAGCCATTTCTGCTCTTACCTGTTCAAATTTGTGATCCATAAAAATCTCTGAACTTAATGAACTGGTTGTTTGCAGAGGCTAAATTTTGGGGTAATTTGTTATGCAGTCATGGATAACTGGAGCAGGTTATCCCCACACAAAGTGTTAAGAGTGTAATGGTTAAAAGGACTTCACTCATTTGTGGAGTATAAAAACTAAGCAAAACTGAAGGAACAAAGCAGCAGACTCACAGACTCCAAGAAGGGACTAGTGGTTACCAAAGGGGAAAGGTGGGGAGGGTGGGAGAGGAAGAAGGGAGAAGGGGATTGAGGGACATTATAATTAGCACACACAGTATAGGTAGGTCACGGGGAAGACAGTACAGCACAGAGAAGACAAGTAATGACTCTACAGCATCTCAGTGCGCTGACGCACAAGGACTGCAGTGGGGGGGTGAGGACGTGATAATAGGGGTGAATGTTGAAACCACAACGTTGTTCATGTGAAACTTTCATAAGATTGTATGTCAATGATGCTTTAATAAAAAAAAAGAATGTAATGATTAAAACCACAATAAGACTATTGCATATGCATCAGCTGGGCAAAAATTAGAGAGCCTAAAGATATCATTGTGGCAAATCAAAGCTCTTGATTACTACCACTGGAAGTCAGCTGGTCAACCATTATGAAAGGCAAACCTGGCAAAATCTAGCAAAACTGCCCATGCACATGCCAGTAACCATCACTTTCACTCATAACATCATACCCTAGAGAAACTCCCTTGTCCATAGGAAACAGGCATACAAAAAAAAATTCACTGCAAAATTACTTGTAGTAGCAAAAATGTCAAAAAAAAAACTAAGTATCCATCATAATTATAATTCACATTATCATCCTTTTCTAATTTTAAAATTAAGAAAAATCTTAGTACATTATGAATAGAAGGAAGCTTTAGTAATATGATAGTGGTAACCTACATGAGACCTATCAGAAACATTTACTTTACAGTGAAATATTAGAAGCATTTGCATTTAAGTGAAGAATTATCTTTCCTTGAGAACTTAGTCAATGCAACATCAGAAAAATAAACAGAGGTTTAAATATTGGCACTAATGAGACAAAACGTGTCTACATCTAAAATGTACCACAATAAATTGAAAAAATGACTGGACTTGGTAAGAGCAGAGTAAGATGGCTAATCACAGAATCAACGTACAAGAATCAATAGTTTTCCCATTCAACTCAATTATAATTGGAAATGAAATGTTTTCAATCCCACTCACAATATCAACAAAACCTATAGCACACTAAAGAATAAATATTACAAAAAAGGAGTAAGATCTGATTGAAGGAAACTATAAGTATACATAAAAGAAAAAGACTATAACTTGAATATGGAGAACCATTATGTTCCTAGGTGAAAAGATTGACAAAAACTCTCTTTGACCAAACTTCAGACAGGCTCCTCGGAGCCCTCTTTCCAAGGCCTTCATCCTTGGGTCCCGTCTTTGGCCTTCGTAGCCCGTTTTACGAGAATCCTGCCGAGTCAGTTTAGCTAGCGTGCCCCCAGCCTTGATACCTGATCACCAGGCGCTTCCTTCAGCAAGAATCCTTGAGTTGGTTTATCAAAATCCTCCTAACATGGATGCCTCCTGTTCATGATCTTTCATTCACCAACACCCCTCACTCTGCTTATTGGCTATAAATCCCTCTCGCCTTTGTTGTATTGTGTTGAGCTCAATCTCTCTTCTCTATTTGTGATAGTCTTGACACCTATTGCCATAGTCCTGAATAAAACCTTCCTTACAGGTTTAACAAGCATCAGAATAATTCTGTCTTTAACAAGAGTAAATAATGTAAAGAGTCTCTTCAAATGAATCTATAAATTCAGTACTTCAATCAAAATCCTAGAAAGTTTTTATGGCGTTTATCAGCCTTAGTCTCAGGCGTTCATGAAAGACTACAAACATAAGATTCTACAAGATGATCTCATAAAAGTAACAGGAACAAGTAAATTGTCCTGCATATTTAAAGACTCTATAAAGCTACTGCAGTTTTTAAAGTATGGTACCTGCAAGAGGCCAATATCAGTAGAAAAGGACAGTTCAGAAATAGTCCTAAGAATGTACATACATTTATAATCTGATGCAGATTCAAATGCATTTCAAAGTGGTGGGGATGGGGTGCGTGATAAACTGATATATAAATGGTGTTGAGACATTTGGATACCTGTTTGAAAATTCTAACAAATTATAATAAACATAGAACCAAATTCCAGAGGGATTAAAAATGAAATACAAATAAAGGCACACAGTAGGAAAAAATCAGAATAGCATCAGTATAACTTAGTAAGTCTTTTTAGGCAAAACACAAATCCTTGAAGCAACAAAAGAAAAGGCTTAACACTATACATTTAAGCCATAATTTAAATGTGTGAAGGAAAAGCCTCCACAAACAAAATTCTTAAATAAGTAATATTCTGAAAGGAAATTTTGCAATATATAGTACAAGGGATTAATCTCCACTGTGCATGAACAGCTCTAGCAAAAGACAATTCAACTAAAAGAAAAAAGAATATGAATAATTCACAGAAAAAACATGAATGGGATTCCTTTTTTTAGAAAGCCCAGTCATATTAGGAATCATAAGGCACCGCAAGTGAATTCAGGACGGTAGAACAGTGACAAGCATTGGAGGGGGTGCGTTCGCACGTGTCGGAGTTCAGAGGGGTCACCTCCCCACCCTGGTTCACGGATGGGAAGTTGCTGGGGGGCTGGGGTGAAATGTGAGGAATGCTGAGATTAGACCAAGAGCTGAAGGATGAGAAATCACAGATGAAACAGGGCAGCAGGCCTAGAATGCGATTGGTCTGAACTAGAACACGAATCCAGTGAGTTCCGGAAAATGTAGTCAAAAAAAAAGGTTAAGCTGGATCTTAATAATACATAGGATGGAGGTAAAAGCAGGTTGCTATTAAGGATTTGGTGAACAGAAAGTATACTTCGAACAGCAATGAAAAACAAAGACTCCATCAAAAACAAAAAAAAATCCTAAAGAAGAAAATTGCGGCCCAAAATGAAGCACATTAAAATGTGGTGTGGGTTTTGAGCGACTGATGAAGGACAAGAAGTAGATCCATTTTGTTCTCAACACCAGAAACATGGTATTTCCTGCAGGGGGTGTTATAGTGATGACTCAAAGATGGGCAAACCCCAATCGTTGGAACCTGTGTATGTGCTACCGCACACGGCAAAAGACTCTGCAGGTGTGATTAGGTTCATGAGATTTGAGATGGGGATCATCCCGGATTGTTGAGGAGGCCACATCTCATCACATGAGTCCTTTCCAGGCTATCGTCAGAGAGAAACGTGACAATGGAAAAAGGATCAGAGAAGGCAATGCTACTGGCTTTAAAAATGGAGAGAGGGGTCCTGAGTCAAGGCATGTCAGCTGCTGGGAAAGGCAAGGACTCTCCAGAAGGAACCAGACTTTCTGACAACCTTCATTTTAGCCCAAAGGGACCCACGAAGGACTTCTGCCACCCCAAACTATAGGTTCGTGTTGTTTTAGTAAGCCACCAAGCAACTGTGTTTGGAGCACTAAGTCTATAGTGATTTGGTCCAGAGGCCGCGGGGTGTGAAGGCTCAGCCCCAGAGCAGGAGGCGGGACTCTGCAGGAAGAAGTATTTCATAGTCAAAGTGAAATGGATTCATTTTTGATTCTCGACCTTTTAGAATCAACCTACATATAAAGTAAAATAAGACTCAAATATGGTTACAAAATAGAGGATAAACATTAATGACCCAAATGACAGAAATTAGAAGGCAGAAGGATGGCAGAGTGTCCCCAACTTACAAAATGGGAACTCAGGGGCATTCTGAAAGTTGATGGAATAAGAAAGACAGGCTTAAATATAAACTTTGAAGTTCTGCCAGGTACCAATAGAAGAGCTGAAAATAGTGTTGTTAACTATCAAAACTTAGGATGAAAAGGGAGAAAGTGGCATGGGGTGGTGTAAGATAACATCTAAAATTGAAAAATCAGCAAATACCAATATAAACATAATAGAGTCACAAAATTCATTTCACTCTCCACTTCGGGTAGGGAATCTGCAACCCCTTTACTCCTGTGATCCCAGGGCCCCCACGGCCCTGCACGATCCCGCCCCCTGTGGCCAAGGGGGAATTGACTTTTATGCTACAATTTAAAGCATAATCCAGACTGATAAATCCAGCAGTTCTTTCAGAAAGTATTTGGTTTCTTTGAGAGCTCCCCCTCCACCTGATTCTTTACCAGTGATAACGGTGACTTACATGTCCTCATTGCACTGGGGAAAGGGGTCCTGAGTGTGACTGACTGCATCTGTAGCCCTTGAGCATTGTGCACCCTGAATTTTTCAGTTCAATTCATTTGTTAAAGTCCTCCACGGGTCAGGCATGACGCCAGGTATTAGTCTACACCATCTGCTTTTTCACATAAGATAACCTGTCTGCTCCAGCCCCACCAAGGTCCCCCTCCCCTTAGCTCACAGCACGTTTTGTTCATGTTGGACATCTGGCTGCCCTCTGCAGTGATCCTCAGACGCAGTAGCTCTGCACGTATGTATGTCCTGTCATCTGTTGTAAGATCGCAACTGATATTTCATCACTAGTAATTAAAATGCCAAAGATCCTCCTTGATTCAAGTGATCCTTAAGGACGTGCTCTCAGTTACTTGCAGTCTAACACCCTTTCTTGAGTGGACAGAAGAGAAGTGACAGGCATGGCCCACAGATGCCCAGGGGAGCGTGTCACCGGAGACCGTCACCATGGTGGATGTCAGCTGAAATGGCCAGATCGTCACCACGCTCACTCGTGGCACCTCTGTGCTGTCGCAGTGCTCTAAGGGTCACCCACACTTCATCTCACCAGATAGCCTGCACATCCCGGCACACAGGCACTGGGGCTTATGCCCCTTTAGATCAACCTGGCAGTCCCTTCACATGACGTGTATTGATTGATTGCTAACTGTTGGTTTGAGAATACTCTGGCCGCATTAACCGAACAAAACCAAGAATTGGATGGGCTCACATAAGCTGTCAATTCTGGTGCACAAGCACAGAAATGAGATTTTATAGCTCTTTTCCTACACCGCCAGCACCTTAAGTGGAACGAGCATGGACTTGGATGTAACATCTGCCTGGACCCTATCTTGGCCCTGGCGTTTACTGGTCGTGAGGAATTGAGCAAGTTACCTGGCCTGCCGATCCTTGGTCTCCTCACTTGAAAAATGGGGATTTAAAATTGAAACAAGTTAAAAAAGAAAAGCATCTAAAGCATTTAACACACTTCCTGGTTCAAAATAGGTATACAGTGGAGGCTATCTTTTCCCCTCTCCCTGTCCGTGAAGGGACAGGGGGACCACATGCACCCAGGGACCCGGGAGACGAGTAAAGCTCAGACAGCAGTAAGGGAGTGGGTCCAGGACTGGATTCCCTTTTGCCCCGGGTCTGCCACACTACAGTTGGGTAGATTGTGAGCAACCGTGGGACGGCCCTTGAGGCTGATCTTCAGCCCAGTTCTCCCCTGGAGTCTATGGACTTTGCTGGCCGGGCTCCCTGTGGAGACAAGGGCCCCTTTGTGCCTGTTCCTTCTATTTTTAGAAAGATGACTAATCCGCTCTCTGTCTGAGAGAGAAATGCCTTGTAAATTGTGGTCCTTGGCCAGATCTATGACTCCACCGCAGGAGCCTGCAAGGTTCAAAGGGTCCTGGCACTTCCTGAGATGGCGTCACCATGAAATTAAGAGTCTGACCCGGCGTGGCCTTCCCCTGGTCATCTCCACGGGGGAGTCGTCACTCCTGGACAGGAGGAACACCTACGCTACCCCAAGGAAATGAGCAAAGCTAAAATTCACTCCAGTTAATCTCTTTTCCCTTGGTGTGGGGCGGGGGGGACCTTTTTACGACACCTTAGCCAAGGGTCCCTGTTTTGTCTGGGTCATGGGGAAAATCACGTTATTCTAGAAAGGAAATGAAGTGGCATTTCTTGGCAGCCAATTTTGAATTCCGCATTTTAAATCATCCAAAGAGCTTCTGCAGCTGGCGGAAGATAGGAACTTATTTGAAGAGAAAAATGAGAAACTCATCAAAGAATTACAGCTCCGTGGGGTAATTTTGATCATAAATAGGACAGATGCCATCTGTCTAGCATGGTTCCTTCATTCATTCGTTTGCTCATTCAGAAATATTGGGCATGTCTGCTGTGAGGGCCTTCTGTTCAGTACTCATGATACAAAGACAGGGACATATATGTGAACAAATAATTAAAGCCCGTGAGACATATGCACTAAAGGAGAGCAGGTGGGAACCGGGAGGAAGGGCTGCAGAAGGGCTGAGAGGAAGGAGTCAGGGAACATTTCACGGAATAAGTAAGCCTTCAGATCTGGTTTAAGGAAAGCAAGTCTCCAGGACCTCAGTGGGGACAGGCAGCTGTACAGGGCACTGCAGTTAATGCTCCAGAATACTGGGATAGCAGAGAGCAGTGGGAAAGCGCCAAGAAATGAGGTTGGTGAGGTAAATGTTGGGTCACAAAATGAGAGGCATGAAATACCATACCTATACAGAGACTTCAGACTTCATCTCTAGGTTACTGGAAACCACTGAAGGATGTTAAGCAGAAAAGAAAAACGATGTGATCATCCAAGTTGCATTTTAAAGTTTAGGCTGGAATCAGGAAGAATGGATCCTAAGAGGAAAGTAAAAAGAATGTTATAATAATCCAATAAGGAGCCAATCAAGACCCAAAGGAAGGTGCCAAGGAGACGACAGATTACAGGGCTTGGTGACCATTAGATGAGGAGGTGAGGGACCTTTCAGATTTGAGAAGCAGGTTGGTGCAGGGAGATCACGAGTTGGTGTGGCTGTAGAGAATGTCGCTGGAGATGTTCTCAGCTCATCAGTGAGCTCTGGATGGACATATAAGTTGGCAAGTCATCATGCACGCCACAGGTGGTAGTTGAATCTTTGTGTATAATCAGATTGTTTCCAGGGGGATCTTACAGAGCAGAGGTTATAAATGGACAGCTCAAGACCAAACACAGGAGTAAATACATTTGGTCTGGCTTGCATAATGCTTTTAAATATTAAAAATCCATTGCCAGCATTTAAAAGTTGGGGGATATAACAAAGAAAGAAAACCTGAAGTTCTGGCTTTCTGAAAAAATCAGAAGATCTGGCAATGGTGGGCCCACGTTCTCACACAGCAACACTAGCCAGGGCTGATGGACCACTGTCCCTTTACAAGGACAGACAGCTCACCACGTCACCTCCCTGTCCAGCTTCACACACTTACGCTGCCTGTTTGGCCCCCTGAATTTGCAAGGACAGAGCTAGAAAACAACACGGAGAGGCCTGCAGCAGCAGAATAATGCCCCCTGAAGACATCCACACCCAAATCCCCAGTGGATGTGAAGCGAGGTCAGGCTCATGGCAAAGCAGTAGCAGCCGTAAAGGAGGCTGCTCACCAGCTGACCTTAAAATAGGAACAGCAGCCTGGAACACCCAAGCAGTCCCAGTGTGACCACAAAGGCCTTTAAAAGTGGAAGGAGGAAGAAGAGAGTCAGAAGAGATGGGACCGTGGAAGCATGGTCAGAACGACACAGTGTGAGAAAGATTCCACCAGACATTTACTGGAACTGAAGCAATGGGAGAGGGCTTCAAGCCTTAGAAGCTAGAAAGGCAAAGAAACAAAATCTCCCTGGAGTCACCAGAAAGAAACAGCCCTGCTGATGCCATGATTTCAGCCCAGTGAGACTTCATGTACTTCTGACCTACTGTAAAATAATAAGTTTGTGTTAGTTCAAGTCACTGAGTTTGAGGCTGTGACAGCCATCAAAAACTAATACATGGCTGGTAGGAAAAAAGGAGCCAGGGAAAGAGAGAGAAAAACCAAAGGAAAAGGAGAGAACCAGCGAGAGAGCAGTTAGCTTAGCAAGAGATGGCCCGTTTTCAAGGAGATCCCACCAAACGACACTGAGATGTCCAGTCCAGTTCTGAAGGCAAAGGGTGAAATATATCAATGTCCTAATCTAGGGGCATATCAGCATCACTCAAAGGGACATTGCGAGGAACGCCTGTTCCCGGGGTCACCCTAGGCTATTGCAGCTCTAGGCCCTGGGGCCAAGTCTGGCCATCCCTGAATGAGGTGACCTGGTGCTTTACTACATTAAATGATAATATATTATATTCATGATTGTTGACTGAACTCTCACTCTTAAGGCTCCTTAGAAAGCCTTTTAACAGAAGAAAACCCATTTGAAATTTCATGGCACATCATATTAAAGCACTAAATCATTAAGCACGATTTTTGTCCCTATGTGGATAATAAAGTCCTTGAAGGCAATAGGTGCTTGCCAGATATTCACTGAATAAATAGATGAAATAGATGTAGGATTCTGTTATTTTCAAAGCTAGCAGGATAAGCAGAGATCTTTTATTCCCTAAGCTTTTATAAGTTAAATAATTCAAGTTACTTATGCACATTCACTTGTTATATAGGTAAAGTAGTAATTTTCTACTCAGATGCCTAGAATCTTCCACTATTTCTCAAGTCATCAGAATCAGTCAGGATTACCTCCCAGAGGGGCTCCTGGATCAGTGTGACAATGAGCCTCCTTTCATAATTTCATTCCTGAAATGGCCTTTGGTAATTATACACTAGCCTAGATAAAATTAAATCTATTTCTAACCTAATCTTGGAGGTTGCAGAGACTATTCCCAGCTCCGTACTGAAAGGGCTGACCTAGGAGTCTGGCTTCTGAAAACTGTTGAGCTAAGAGTGCCAACCTTGGGAGTGGCCATCCCCCACTTGAAGGTCAAAATATATATACGTATATGACTCTGAAGGTCAAAATGTGGCAGCAGCATGAGACCTGGGCACATGGGTTTACAGAGGTCAAGGGATAGAGTTTATGCTGCTACATTTCCAGTGCATGAAAACAATCCCAGATGCTCTGTTAATGGAAGGCTGGAATTCATGCAGAACTTTCAGGCAAAAGGAAGTGCCATGAGCTGAGGTCCAGAGGGTGGAATCTGGGAGATTCGGGCATCCTGCTGCCGGGAAGAAGGGAGAGCAGTTGACTGTGCGGACACTAATAGTGGCTGACAGTGCTGACCGTATGCATTCACGTCGGGGGTGTCAGGAATGGCTGGGCCAACGTTTGAGTAGTTGGGACAGAAGATTGCAATGAATTAAGAATATGCTTTTGAAAAGCTCAGAGAAGATGGGAAAGTAGGTCAGGGTGCTCCTGGAAACGTCATAATGAAAGAAGATTGGTTTTGCTGTTATGCTAGGTTCTATTTTTTAGGTTTAATGGGACTCAGACATATATACCAGACATAAATACTATCTGATTAAGGGAGAGGCTTAAAACACACAGGGAAAAAAACAATAAAGGAACAAAGACGGAGGTGAGGTGAAAAGATCATCAACACTAGTGACGAGTAGGGTTAGTCAGTAGATGTTTACTGAGCACTTACTATGTGCCAGGAATAAATGACACAGACATAGTCTCTGTCCTTTTCTACCAACATTTACAGCCTGAAAGACAGTGTGTTCTCTTTCAGCCCCCTTTAGTTGTGAGTAATAGAAACCCAAGTAGCTTAAGAGAAAAAGAGAACTTATGGAACTGAAAAAATCGAGGCACGGCTGCCTCCAAAGGCTCAGCAAAATGTTGTAGGATTCTCTCTGCCTCTGTCTCTCTTCTCCAGTTCACTTTTCTCAGGCAGTCTGCACCCACATGGTAGCAAAGATGATGCCCGCTGTCTCCGTCATTATATGGTCCATGAGACCCACAGTCTCAGTGAAATAGTCTACACCTCAATGGCTCTGCCAAGTGTGTCTGGATTGACTCTGCGATCAGCGCAGGTTTCAGTTAGGTGTCCATTCTGACTCATTAACAGTGGCCAAGGACATGGGGTGTGTTGATTGTCCCCCAAATGGTCACGTGTCCTCTCCTGCAATGGGAACTGGGGTGAGGTCGATGTCAGCTGAATCACACCGACTAAGAATGGAAGATGATGGTCCAAAAGGTAATTTTGGCTTCTTGGCCAAAAGAAATGGGATTGCCCTTGAACAGAAGGAGACAATGCCTCTCATTTCTTCAGACTGGAAGGAGGAAAGGAGGAAACGAGGAATTGGTGCCTCAGTGGACAACTTAAAAAATGCAGGGTGAGAGTGGGAAAGTCAGCACCTAGCAAACTGGTTTTCCCAGAATACAGAGGCCAGTGTGGAGAGGGGAGGCACAGAGGTAGGTCAGGAGACTTGTGGGAAAGGGTGAAGGTTTGGAAGACCAGCTGAGGGAAACAGGAGAAGGAGCTGCCTGTGACAAAAGGATCGCTAAGGGTTAATTGACCTTGAAAACCATGAATCTGTCATGGCCCTTATCTGCACGGTCATACAGTTTTCTCCACAGGCTCAGCCCTGACTAATGATAGCTGAGGCCGTCTGTGCAGAAAGGCACAGTCAGGAGCCTAATATTCCTGCCCTGTCTGGGACAATTTGGCTATTAGGTGGCCCCAGGAGTTGTATTTGTACAGGGGCTCTTAAACCTCCTAGGAGAAGTGTTGAAGAAAGACAGAGGGTAGGTTTGACACAACCTTCCCACATCTTAGGAAACCACCCACTAAGGATGGGAAATCCCCTGGGTGGCATGACGGAGCCCAGTACACAGACCCCTGCTGGGCCCTGGCTCCTTGGAGATGAAGACTAGGCAGGCTGCACCCTGGCTCCATCCCTGGTCACTTTCCTCCAACTCTAGGTTGTTGAAGAGCTTTAAGTTCCCCCCAAATACCAGGCACTTGAAGCTTGATATCTCAGTTAGCCCTCCCATCATATTGATAAGATGGGTATAATCACCCTAATTTCATAGAAGAGGATGTTGAAGCTCAAGATGCTGATGAATTTGCCCAAGGTGACACAGCCAGCAAGGAGAGGGCGGGGGTGTGGGGTGCCCATGCCCTCCTGTTTTCCATCGCTGGGTATCCTAGAACTCGCCTTATACTGGGATCCAAAGATTCCTGGAGGAACTTACTCTCAGGGCCCACAAGAACACTTTCTGACTTTAAACGGCCTGAACTTTGCCCAAGTCTCAGAAAGTTTGGCCTGGAGAACAGTGCTCGCTTGCACGGAGGCACCTCTCAGCCCTGAGCAGGTATGGACAGGAGCTCCTGGTGGTTTGGGTTACCAAGGACAGGGGCCACCTGGATAACCACAGCAGTGCCTTTCCCAGGGGTGTGCTGGAGAGGGAGGGCTGTGGCTTCCCAGCAAGTCAGGAGGAGGCATTTCGCTCACAGGCGCAAGCTGCCAAGTAGCAAATCCAAGGCCAGTAATGAGTGCGACAGAAAAAACTTCATTGGCTTCAAAGGGCATGGCCCAGGGGGCTTGGCACTTCAGTTGCAACACTCAGGGAGGCACACTGCAAGTGTCGGCTGCTCCTGCACTTGTCCCCACGGCCAGGGGGACTTGGAAAAATGAGAGTTGCAATGTTAGCACTGCGTTTGACACGACATTGTGTTTAAAAAGCCCTTTCACTTAAAAAAAAAATGACTCCTTTCAAAAGCCCCTCTTGGAAGGTAAGGCCATCTTATGGGGGAAAAAACAGAGTTCAGAACAGATCACACAGCAAGACAGTAGAGAGGCCTTCTCATCCAGGACACTTCCACTGAGCCCACTTGAAGAAATTTTCCAGCAGCGCTGAGAGATCAGCATGGAGGCCATCTGCCATCTCCTGGAGCTATCTAGTTGATGTACTTTCATATCAATGTGCTGTTTTCTCCTCTTGTAAACACTGGGTCAACAGATGTTTCACAAAGGAATATTCTTCAGTGAAAAGTTGTACAATGTGACAAAGGTCCTTAATGCTTCACATTCACTTAATGGGAAGTTTTCTGCCTCCTCACCAGGTGAAGCCCTCCCTTAAAGTCAAATATGTAATTTGCTTCATTGCTGTGGTGAGCGCAGGTAAGGCTTTGGTAATAAAAGGGAAGAAAATGGGACTTTGGAAAGCACTGTGGTCGTTAAACAGCGAATGGCCATCATTGGGTCCTTCCCACCATGCTCTGCTTCCCGGACAAGGCCCCTTAGAGCCGTCCCTACCCATCTAGGGCACGCGCAGTGGGCCCGCAGCGCCTGGGCCACAGCCACCCAGCAGATGCGATTTGTTTGACCTCCACAGTATTTTTTTCCCCCAGAGTACTTTTTAAAATGTTTACCTACTAACCAATATTTAACATTTGGTTAAAGCCATTAAGAAAATCATATTTCCAACCCAACTCAAGAACAAACAGTCCAGTTAGAAAGTAAGCAAAAGACTTGAATAGACATTTCTCCTAAGAAGATATGCAAATGGTCAATAAGCACATGAAAAGATGCATATCACTAATCAGGAGGGAAATGCAAATCAAATTCATAATGAGATACCACTTCACACCAATTAGGATGGGTATTATCAGAAAAAGAAAGGAAAGAAAAAGAGAAAAGAAGGGAAATGAAAAGAAAGGAAGAGAGAAAAGAAAAGAAAAAGTGTTGGTTAGGATGTGGAGAAACTTGAACCCTTATGCATTACTGAAGGGAATATCAAATGAGGCAGCTAGTGACAAATGGCAAGGTAATTCCTAAAAAAAAATGTTAATAGAATTACCATACAAGGTGGCAATTCCAGTTCTGGGTATATGCCCCAAATAACTGAAAGCAGGCACTTTAACAGATATTGTATGCCCATATTCATAGAACATTCTTCACGACAGCCAAAACATGGAGGCAACCAAAATGTCCAATGAGGGATAAATGTATAAACAAAATGTGGTGTTTACATACAATGGAATAGAATTCATCCTTAAAAAGGAAGGAAATTTTGACACGTTATAATATGGATGAACCTCAAAGACATTATGCTAAATGAAATAAACCAATTACAAAATGAAAAATACTGTACCATTCCACCTTTATGAAATACCTACAGTAGTAAACTATTAGAAATAGAAAGTAGAATGGTGGTTACCAGGAGCTGCGGAGAGGGAGGCATGAGGAATCTGTGTACAATGAGTGCAGTGGTTCAGTCGGAGAAGACGAGAGTGTTCTGGAGACGGACGGCGGCGGCTGCAGAGATGTGAATGGACTTGATGCCACTGAGCTGTACTCGTAAATGCGTGAAAGCATACATTTTATGTATATTTCACCACAATAAATTATTTTCCCATTCTTTTCTAAAAAAAAAAGGAATAAGAATATGCAGCAATAATGTACCTGCATTCTCTCAGTCAGTTTGTTCATGACAACAAAAAAAAACATCTGAACATGAACCCACATCCAAACAGAAGATTATTATGTCACTCAAGAAGCCCACAAACAGTGAAATTTTAATAGGATCAAGATTAAAAAGACCTATGCATTAAGGGGGATGCAAATGACAGAGCTTGGGGACTCGATGTGTTATTTCCGGGAATGCAAGTTTCTTTACCAAGGCTCACAGGACCGGCCAGGTGAACATTCAGTATATGGACCACCCTGTGTATACACAGGCCTCAGGCAGAACCCCATCAAATTTTATGAGTAGGGAACCTTCCTCTGCAAGTGTTTTCCCTGGGCCTGGAAGGTCAGGTGGAAGACCATTACAGCACATCACACTCTATGTCTCACCTGGGACCCAGGTAGCCTGGAGATTCAGAAATTCCTTGAGCAAGGGTAAGAAACACAGGAGCACAATTTCTAGTTCTGCATGTAAGGAGCTTGAAAATTGTCACTCTGTCCTAACAGCAATAAAAAGCCAAATGGACTGAAAAATAAACAACTCTTCTTGGAATCATAAGAGAGGGAAGGACACTTACCGAATACTGGAGATACAGTTAGGCAATACAGGGAGTAACAGCTTACTGGAGCAGACACTTTTGAGTGGAAACTGCCATGGGAACCAGCACCAGGTAGAAAACACTGAACTGTAATTAATGAATTAAAGAAGGTTCATTGTGGACAAGTGTGAGAATTAAAAAACTCAAGGGGTACCAGTCTTAGGGAGGACTCCAAACTTTTATGAGTTTTATCTCCAAGAACTTGACTGGGTTCTCACAGTAAATAGCCAAGAAAAATGTCCTTGGGCATCTGGCAAGAGGAGGGTAAAAGGAACCATTTTTAAATGTGTCAGAGTACTCTGTCCTTAATAAGGCCTGCCCTCAGGGAAACTAGTTAACCAGAGCCTATCCTGCTGGGTATTATCAGAGCCTAACTGGCCTGGCGGGGAGGGAAAGACCCAACTCCAGCCCACCTAAGAAACCTGAGAAATACTTGTGAAGTTCAAAGTCCAGAGACACTGGCTCACTAAGAGACTGAGACCTAATCATGGGGCCATAGAGGACCTCTCCTCCCTCCACACTTTATCACCACATTAGTAAAGTCCTGTTTAAAGAAGTTCCTTTTACCTGGTCCATCATGTCCAGTCATGAAGAAACAATTACAAGCTACATTAAAAGGCAAATGTCTTGCCAATGGGTTTCAGCCCTGGAGCAAGTTCTCCACGGATTCAATGTGACCAAAGAAATTGACAGCAAAACGTTCTTTGGGGTGAAAGGGTTTATTATCCGACTTGTTCTCCCGGCGGTAGGTCAAGCACTAGCATCTCTGCCTCCTCCCAGAGCACTGGGCCAAGCTCTCTATATAGCACAATAATAGCTTATTGCCTAAAGGTGTGGAAGCAGTAGCCTAGCAACAGGCCAGTTACATCATCAGGTGGTTTAAGTTCAGTGAGGATCCTGGCCGTAGGAGCCCCAACTTCCCCACAGCAAAAAACAAAATTTTTTTGGATAGAGCAAACATCAGAGCCAAACATGGCAGGGACGTACAAATCATCAGACCAGGATTTAAAACACCTATATGCTAAGGGCTCTAATGGAGAAAGTAAACAGCATGCAAGAACATATGTGTAATGTAAGCAGAGAGACAGAATTCCTAAGAAAGAACCAAAAATAAATGCTACATATCAAAAACACTGTAACAGAAATGAAGAATGCCTTTGATCGGTTTATTAGTAGAATGGATTTTGCTGAGAAAAGAATCTCTGAGCTACAAGATATATCACTAGAAATTGCCAAAACTGAAAAACAAAGAACAGAGATTGAAAAAAATAAAGAAGAATATCCAAGTACTGTGGGACAACTACAAAACATGTAATATATATGTAATGGGAATATCAGAAGGAGAAGAACTGGGAGAACAGGAGAAATATGTGAAACAATAATGACAGAATTTCCCAAGTTAATGTCAAACACCAAATCACATATCCAGGAAACTCAGAGGCCATCAAACAGGATTAAAAAAAAAGAACCAACTGTGATATAATGAATCATAATAAATACATGATTGGTTATTCATATGACCAAATATATATTTCCCCCAAAATATATTTGGTCTTCATCCACAGTTCCTGAAAACACTGCAGTCTTAAAGGTAAAACGGGTGTTTTGTCATATTAATGAGAGACTTTAGACCTCCCACTCAAGGGTAGGGGCTGGAGGTTGGATCAGCCAATGAACAATAATTTAGTCAATCATCACTATGCAATGAAGCCCTCACAAAAACCCTGGAGAAGAGCTTATCTCTCTCTGCTCTGCTCTACCTGCTCTGCTTGGTTGGATCCCACTTCTTGGTCAGAGAGAGCTTCTATGCTGGGGGAACCAGAACGCCTCCATGTGCCATGAAGCCGGGCCTCAAGCTCCACGAGGACAGAACCTCCTTCTTTTGGGACCTTGCCCTATGTCTCTCTTCATTTGGCTATGAACTTGTATCCTTTATGGTGTACTTTATTAAACTGGTAAACATAAGTGTTTTCCTGAGTTCTGTGAGCCACTCTAGCAAGTTAATCAAACCTAAGGGGGAGGTTGCAGGAACCTACAGTTTGTAGCCTGTAGGTCGGAAGCACAGGTAACTTCCTGGGGCTTGAGACTGGCATCTGGAGTCGGGGGTGGAGGGTGTTCTTGTAGGATGGAGCCCTTAACCTGGGAAATCTGGTGCTGTCTCTGGGCAGATAGCATCAGAATTGAGTTCTTAGTCACCCTGCTGGTATTCAAGAATTGCTTGGTGTTAGTATGAGTGGGAAGACCACATCCCACACAATTAAACACATTGGAATCGAGTCCAGGAACCCAAATGGAGTTATACTACTCTTACTGCTGTGTATAATATTGTTATTCTTATACATACATGTAGGGAAAAAAGGCAGAATTGCATTTGGTGTCAGACGTGTGGGAATCAAACCAACCTATACTTAGGTAGATCCTTTTCAAACAATAAAAAATCAAAGATGAAGAAAACAATCCCAAAAGAAGCCAAAGGAAGAAAAATTCTTACCTACAGAGGAACAAAGATAACAGTCTCAACTTTTTCTCAGAAATTGTGCAAGAAAGAAGAGAGTGGAGTGAAATATTGAAAGTATTGGAAGAAAAAACCCACCATTCTAGAATTCTGTACCCTGAAAAATTATCCTTCAAAACTGAAGGAGAAATAAAGATTTTTTTCAGACCAACAAAAATTGAGGGAATGTGTCAGTAGACCTACCTTGCAGGGAATGTTAAAAGAAGTTCTTTAGAGAGAAGGACAGCAATACAGATCAGAACTCAAAATCTACTTAAAGAAAGGAAGAGCATCAAAGAAAGAATAGTGAAGGTAAAAACTTCTGTTTCTTATTCTTAATTGATCTAACAGATTGCTCAAGATAATAGCAACAATATGTTTGATTATGTATGCTTATGTATATATTTTATGTATGTTTATGTATAAGTAAAATGAATGACAGCAATGACACAAAAGAAGGCAGGGAGGAATTAGGATTATTTTGTCATAAAATACTTGCACTAACTGGGAATTAACCTACACCTTTCATAAAAATTAACCTAACATGGATCATAGACCTAAATGTAAAACACAAAACTATAAAACTCCTAGAAGATAACATAGGAGAAACTCTAGATAACCTTGGGTGTGGCAATTACTTTTAGATACAAACCAAAGGCATAATCTATGAGAGAAATAATTGATAAGCTGGACTTCATTTTAAAATTAAAATGTAAAACTTCTGTTAGTGAAAGACAATGTCAAGAGAATAAGCACACAACCTAGAGACTGGGAGCACATCTTTTCAAAAGACACATCTGATAAAGGACTGGTATCCAAGATAGTTAAAGAACTCTTAATCTTAAGAGACACCTCACCAAAGAAGATAGACAGCTAACAAGCATATGAGCTCTTTGCTGCATCTTCTATGAGAATGAAGACCAGTCTCAGCAATGAGACTGTTAACATTCCAGAAAATGTCAACATTACTCTGCAGGGACACACAGTTATTGTGAAGGATCCCAGAAGAACCCTGCAAAAGGATTTCAATCACAGCAATGTAGAACTCATTCTCCTTGGAAAGAAAAAGAGGCTCAGGGTTGACAAGTGGTGGGGAAATAGAAAGGAACTGGCTACCATTTAAACTATGAATGGTGTTACACTGGGCAACTGTTACAAGATGAGGTCTCTGTGGATGTTTACTTTCTCATCAATGTCATTCTTCAGGATAATAAGTCTCTTCTTGAATTTTCTTCTTGACAATTTCTTGGATGAAAAATACATCTGTAGAGTTTGGATGAAGAGAAGTGTTGTTTGTTCAGAAAGATAAGTTAATTCTTGAAGGAAACAACATTGAACTTACATCAAATTCAGCTGCTTTGATTCGGCAAGTCACAACCAGGATAAAGAAAAAGCAGGATAGCAGAAAATGTTTGGATGCTATCTATGTCTCTGAAAAATGCTGATGAAGTTCTAAGTTGTCCAGCTGCAAAAACAAGATACTGGATGACTCCTAGAGCCTATTTGTGATATTTTAAAGAAAGTCCTATATTGAAAAAAAAGCGTATGAAAAGATGCTCCACACATCATGGAAATACAAATTAAAATGAGATACTACTATCCCCTTATTAGAATGGCCAAATCCACAACACTGACAATAAAAAATTCTGATGAGGATGTGGAGCAACAGGAATTCTTATACATTGCTGGGGGGTGTACAGAATGACACAGGTACTTTGGAACACAGTTTGGCAGTTTCTTACAAAACTGAGCATATTCTTATCACATGATCCAGCAATCATGCTTTTTGATATTTACCCAAAGGAACTGAAAGTTTATGTCTGAGTTTGTTTGAAAGCAAAAACCTGTACATTGATGTCTATGGCAGCCTTTGTCATAATTGCCAATACTTGGAAGCAACCAAAATGCACTTCAGTAGGTGAAAGGACAAAGAAGCTGTGGTATATCCAGACAATGGAATAATATTCAGCACTAAAAAGGAAATGAGCTGTCAAGCTATGAAAGACACGGAGGAAACTTCAATGCATATTACTAAATGAAAAAAGCCAATCTGAAAGGCTACAAACTATATGATTCCAACTATAAGATTCTCTGGAATAATAAAACTATGGATGTAGTACTTGCTGGGGGTTAGTGAGGAGAGAGGGTCAAATAAGTAAATCATAGAGGATTTTTAGGGCAGTGAAAATACCCTGTGTCATACATGTCATTATACGTTTGTCCAAACCCATAGAATGTACAACACCAAGAGTGAACCCTAATGTAAACTATAGACTAAGTAATTAAGATGTGTCAGTGTAGACTCATCAGTTGTAACAGATATACCTGTCTGGTGGGGAATGTTGATATGAATGTATGTGTGGGGGCAGTAAGGTTTGTGGGAAATATCTGTACCTTCCTCTAAATGTTGCTGCAAGTCTAATATTACTCTAAAAAAGTAAAGTCTATAAAGTCTCTAAAGCTGGCTGAGGTCTCTTTGATACCCTGAGGGGGGCCTCCTGGGGAGGGCCCACAGCACACTGCAGCAGTGCCCCAGGGGCAGGTTATGGGAGTGACTCTGGGCTGAGCAGGAGAGGTGTGGACCGACACTGGTGCTTGAACCAAGCACTAAACCAAATAGGAGACAAAACAGAGGATATGAGAGAAGGAAGAAGAATGAAGCTCATCATTTGGAATACTTACTAAATTAGAAGAACTAAATTGGAAGAGTTACTAAATCAGAAGAACTAACTGAAAACTTGGGGGTAGAAACTAATAGTTAAACTAGAGTCAGAGTGAGGTGCTCAGACTTCTCTGGCTGGTTCCATTTGGACCTCAGAGGCACTGGCTTCCAGATTGAGCATTCCTGCCGTGTGTGGATATGGCGTGCCTCCTCTCCCTAGAGACAGGAAGATGTGTCCCTGAGAAGGGGGTAGAATACCAAATACATCAGATTCCACCCTGACATATAGTTTTGAAATTTTAGTTCTCTGAAAACCTCTTAGACAACATCCATTTCAGTAATATCATAAAATTTCTTCAACAGGAAAATTTCTAATAATAGAATTACAAAGGCAATTATAGAAAACATGGACAATTTGTGCAAACTGAAAATTGTTACTAAGGTCTTTCCCAGCCAATGTTTGCTAATGTCCTAATCTTAATGTCCAGTAGGTGCTGAGACCATCCAGCACCCAAGAAGTTCCTGTGAGTGTGGCAGGGGAAGAGTTTCAAACTGAAGGCTAAATTTGTCCATGGACTGACTTCCTTTTGGCCCTGAATTGATTTCCCATGACTGACTTAGTAATGTATGTGGTAATAATGTGCTAACATGTCATATAAATCTTCATATATTTAGCATTTGACTTTATTATTGCAGAGCCTCCTGGGATCCATTTCCTGTTAGGCAGTCTTTATATACTTTTTGCTTTCCTTAGTCCATTTGTGTGGACTGGTGTGTTTTTATGATATTAGCACAAACAAATGTTATTGATAGGCACTAAAGCACCATATTAATTGTTAACCCAGACTGGAGAAGTTTCGCAGTTGTATTTATTTTTTGATTCAATATACATTTCATTGAAGAGAAAAAAATTAGAATTGAAAGGCATTTCATGTTATAATTAGTTGAGAAAGAAAACTCAGTTGATGAGTTTTAATTAACTTTAATTAAATGCTAATTTTTGAAACCCAAAACTAGAAACAGAAATTCTGCTAACACAGAGCTATCCACAACAGGGAGAGTTGTGTGAATGACTTAGAACTCTCCCAAATACTTAGCTGCTTCATTTACCTAACTAACAAATATCAAAGGAAATTAGGATGGAACCTATTTTCCTACTAACATTGGATGGTTCTTAGGTAATCAAGACAGAAACATATGATGTTTGACCAGGTATCAACAAAGAAAAGGATGTGAGTACTGACTGAACAGCTACCATTTCACCAGGTCCAGATGGCAGTGGGGTGGAAGCAGGGTGGTGGGGAGAGGACCAGGTCATGTGAGTGGGACAGTGGGACAAGCAGTTCTCTGATATCCAGAGTGGTCTGGGCACCCCCATGGTCAAATCCTCTGGGCTCATCACTCACTTCCCTGCTTCTCTGGTTTCAGTAAGCTCTGTTGCTTGGAAACGCACTAAAATCTGAAGTGGGAGCATTGCCAACCAACCTATCATAACCCACCATGCCCTGTTTTATAACTTTTATGGTATTTCAAGGCGAAAGCCTATATTTAGCCTTGTCTTTTGCTTTCTGGGGGAAATTCTGGACGACTGCAGAGAAGCTGTGAAATTTCTCTTGCCTGTCAGTGGGATCCTGTGCTCTCACACTTGGATCTGTCGGAAGCATGAGGTCCAGAGGTCAGACTTTCTCTAAGACAGTGACTAGTCTAGGAGCCATTCACAAAGCCCGTTCCCTTTATCTCCTCTTAAATTCCACAATAGAACCTTACATATGGGAACATTGTTTTTTTCTTTTTAATATGAGTTTTACATAAAGAAATAGCTGGTAGCTATTTCCAAACCAACTTATCTGCTGTTATGGTAACCCTCTTTAAGAAAAAGACGTGATCTATCTGACATCCTTCATCCACCCACTCCCCTTTCTCTTTTCTAATGAAAAATGCACTGTGGTAAAATTCCTTTTTCATCAATCTTAGGTTTGAAAGGCTCTCTGGCTAATGCAGGATGCTGTTCTTCCCTGTGACAAGAAAATGAACAACTTGTGTTTTTTTTTTAAGTGAATGAAAGCAATCCTAACATTTTTTCAGAAATAGCAAAAATGCTGGAAGAGTCCCAGGAAAATACTAGCAAACATTGCAAATATGCCTACATCTCTCTATATTTAACAGGAAGAGGGCATTTGGCCCTTTCTCCATACCACTGCATATGTGGATTCCTGAGCTTGTTTCTGCATTATTTGCTGTCTGTCACATATCAGATTATAAATCATCATTCCACCTCACCCCCACCCTGCTGGAAAGTGTCTTTAATTTTATAAAGCATACTGCAGGTGGCTATTTGATTAAGGGCACAGAGTCTGTAGTCAAAAGATCTGGCTTTGAGACCTGTGCCCATCACCTACTTGCTATATAACCTTGAGTAACAGTAGCTTTGAGCCCATTACCTCATCCCTAAAATTGGATAATAGTAGTACCTACTTTAGTTTCCTCATCCATAAAAATGACAGAATAACATTACATATCTCACTGCATTAGTATGATGATGAAATGAAGTAAATGAATGCAAGGTGCACAGCACAGAGTGTGGTATATAGTACGCATTCAAAACTGGTAGTTACAAGGATGGTGATGAGATGAAGAAGGCATCTAGAAAAGGACTTTCAGCTTCAAATGGGACACAACACCAACACGGAGTGAAAGGAGGTCTCCTCTCACCAGAGTGCATAGGCTCCTGACAGAGGCGTAAAAGACCTTGGGGGTTGTTGTCTAAAATACGTTGATTCCACTGTAACTACTCATAGTTGTCTCTGTCCCTGAGTGTCCCACAGACAGCTCAGACTTAATTATGTTTAAATTTAGACATCTTAACTCCTTTTGACTCTCATGTCAACTATGTCCTTCTTCCTGTTGTCCTGTGATGTTACCCATCCCTAAGGGTGGCCTGATTCACTCTGGGGCCTCTCCCACCCTGTGCCTGTCTAACCGTTTCTCTTCCTGGATATGCCCTGAACCCATCGTCCTTGGCACTCCTTGACCATCACTGCCTTATGTTGAGTGCCTCTCTCCTGCACTACTGCAATAGCCCCTTAGCCACTCTCTGTCTCTAATCTCTTTGTCCCCTGCTCCACCCTCCTACACCCTTACCACATACTGTGTTCATTCTAAAAAACAACGTGGTTATGTCACTTCTCTGACCAAGGCCTTATCAATAAAAGGATTACCTCCAAACTCTTCGGCCGGCTGTGTACAGGCCCTCCGTGCTCCACCTTCCCTGGGGGACCAGATCCCACACTCTGGTGGTCATGGCAACAAGAAGTGGTGGACTTGGAAGAACTGGTTCAAGTTGGAACATATTTTGAAGATGGAGTCAACAGGGTTTCCTGACTGATGAGACCAGTGGAAAAACATTATAGGTATTTTCTTGGGCTTTATTCACTTGGCCAAAGCACTTGGCTTTCTGGCCGTGCATGTCTTTCTCTGTAATATGCAGGTAATGCCATTTCAGGAAGAGGAACCCCAGATGCTGAGGCCTGCAGGCAGAAGCATAGCAGCTCCGCTCAGCGAAGACTAATATGGCTGAAGAGGAGCAAGCAAGGAGGAATGTAGTAGATCTGGTCACAAGGCAAAGGAAGGTGGGTTATAAAGGAACCATGTTGCTTTTTCTACAATCTCAGGGAATATAGTAGTCCCTCCTTATCAGCAGAGGCTCCATTCCAAGACCCCCAGTGGATGCTGAAACCACAGATAGTACCAAGCCCTGTATATTCTAAGTTTCTTCCTACACATACCTACCTATGATAAAGTTTAATTCATCAATTGGGTGCAGTAAGAGATTAACAACAATGAAAGAGAACAATCATAATATACTGTAATAAAAATGTGAATACACACGTTTCTCGAAATATTTCATTGTACTGTGCTCACCCTTCTTGTGATGGTGCGAGACGATAAAGTGCCTAGGCAATGGAGGAAGTGAGGAGAACGACGCAGGCAGTGTGACGTAGCTCTGGGCTGCTGCCCACCCGACATGCCTCGGGAGGATCACCTGCTTCCAGACCACGACTGACCTCAGTAACTGCAACCTCGCAAAGCAAAACCCTGGATGGCGGACTACTGCGTAGGGAATAACGAATTCATCGACGAATAAAGCCAATGCCCCTGTGCTGCAGTTGAAAACTTAGCTTCAGACTCTTCTAAGCCAAAACGATCTATTTCTGTGGTGTTTTTTTCTTTTCATTCCCACAGATTCAGTTCACCTGATATACATTGAAGATGCAGATAATTTGAGCAACACAGTTCTTTTGATTTGCTCCAGAATGAGAAAGCTGTTCCAGGGGCAGAACTTCATTGTGTGAGCCTCTTCCAAAGCTCTGTGCTTAATTTTGTATCCATACTTTGGTTTAATTTTCCTTAAAGAGGGCCTCTCCAGTTATATGTTTCACGACCAACAAACCTAGATGTCCCCCTACTTAGGAAAAGCATTCCATCTCAGACCTCTCTTAGGAATAAAAACAACTGACCTGGGTAAGAGTCAGGGAGGACTGGACACACCTGCCTGTCAAGTCACCTACCCAGCTGCCAGCCTTCGGACAGGTAAAATTAAAGAGAATTAGGCAGAGAGATCGATATGTTTGTCCTTCCCAAATCTGTTTGGTCATAAAATTAGGTGTGTTACTTTAAAAAAGTATAGATTCCTAGGCGTTATCCCAGACCTATTAGGGGACTGGGGGAAATAGGTGCCAGGAAATTTTATCTTAAAGAAGCTCCCCCTATGGGCAGCATGTGTTAGGGCTTCTGAAGCCCTGGAAATAATGAGGCCTAACTAAGAATTCCTGGGAGGAAGAGCAGTCTTGATCCCAGAAGCCGGGTGGGAGAATTCCTGAGGTGTTCATTGTTGAGAGAGCCACTGAGTCAAGGATTCCTCTACCCTCAGAAGTGCACTCAGTACAACGAAGACCCAGTATCAGCTCCCTCAGACCCGGCCCAAGTGAGAGGAAATGGACTCCAAGGTGCCGCCTTTGGGTAACCTTCAAGGAAACAGTCACGTCTCTCCCAGAAGGAGTAGCCTTCTGCACGCACAGGGACCTGACTGACTGGGGCAGTGGGAAGCTCTGCTTCTGGACTTCCAGCTTCCCTACCTGGCATGAGTCTGGCTGGGCCATGGCGAGAGGCCGAAAAGGGCAAGGCCCTCGGCTCACAGGGCAGAGCTGCATTTGAGAGAGGCAGGGTAATAAGTTCAGAGCCATGCAGCCAGTAGGACGGCAGATCTGGGATGAGGTAAGCCTGACGTTGTCAGCAGGAGTCACTCTCCCTGTCCCTATTTCATGAATGAAACGTTAGCTCTCCTACAGGAAAGAATGAGGCTACATCGCAGCATCAGAGCTAAGAAACAGGAAGGGAGATTATCCTGGGGACACTGCTTGGCCCCCGGGCACCTCTCCAACTTTCCGCCTCTCTCTCTGGCAAGCCAGTACATTCTTCTCTTCCTTGAGGTAGTTTGGGTTTCTCTAACTTACAGCCAGAGTGTTTGAACTAATAGAAGTTTTCTATAAATATGGAAAAGAATGATAGACAAACAAATATACTGGCATATAAAGTGATCATGGTGATTACTAAATGAAGAAAGGGAAACTGCAGAATAGGATCTTTGAGAGCGTTCTATTTGTGTATATAAAGTACATTTTGTGTGTGGGTGTTGTGTGTGATTTTTATTTTATATGCTGTCTTATTTCATTTTATTTTATTTTTTAATAAATGCTGAGAGAATAACAGGAGGAACGCTTACTACACTGTCACCAGGAGATGAGACTGGGAAATTCCTCCAGTTCTGGACTGTCTGCTGATAATGAGCATATACTATTTGCATAATAAAAACACTAACTGTGGAAAAGGAAAAGGAAGTTAGTGAATGTACCAGATTGCTGCCTGTTGCCATCTCCCTGACTTTCTTGTCAGGGAGAAAGAGAGTTGGAGGTAGAAAATAGAATAGGTTCCATTGTGGAGCCAATCAATGCCCTTTTGATTGAGAGAGTAGGTCAGGGAGAGACAGGCTTAGAGAGTCTGCACCATAGAGAATTAAAGGCCCAGAGAGCTTAACAAGGAAAATACAAGAAGAGCTGGAGTGATCATCGCTGTTGAGTCTCTCAGTTTGGGGATGGTGGAGACGGGGCCTGCGGAAGCAGAAGCCTGATGGCACTTCTCTGTAAAGGTGCTGAGGGGAGACAGGGGACCCCCCAACTAAAACGCGGGGGAGGCCTTTGCAGCTGCTCAGAACTGGCAGCACCACTATTTCCGGTATGTGGAGTGCAGAGAGGTCCTCTAAGCAATCTTAAAGGGAAGACATGAACAGGCGAGGGTGTGGAGAGGAGCGGGGTTGGACAGGGAGTAAGAGTGTCAGCAGGTCAGGGAGAGTTAAGAAGGCTAGTCCGGAGACAGGAGCTCAACCCCACAGGTGAGGTGGGATGGCCCCCAAGGGACTGGCTTCAAAGGACCTGTGACCGTATTCACAGGACTCAGAGTAAAAGAGGCCCTGGGACCTTGCATATCACTAGAGAGGCTGTATATGTATCTCCTGTGATGCACATGACACCAACTTCCAGGAATTAATAAAAGAACATTTAAATCTCTCAGTAATACACAATTTTCACAAGTTTCACAAGTCTGTCATATAGCAGGAATCAGAGGTGGGTTGATTCTTTTAAGACAAATGTCCCAGAAAGAACATAAGGTGTAAGGGACTGAGTCAGAAGCAGTATCGGCTTCTATTTTCAGAAAGCAGCAGTGTTGGACACAAACCAAAAGGCAGACAGTGTGCACACACTTGCACTGAGACCAAGCCCACATCCATTTCTGGTCACGGCTGCACACATAGATAGCAAATCACAGCATCCCTTCGGAGGAACTAAGATAAAGATTCCATGACAACATAGTTCTTCTGCCAAGAGCACTTGCACCCTGACTCTGGGATAAGACTCTCCTTCCTGTTGATCTGCAGCCTCTGGTGCCAAGTTCTTGCCCCACACAGAAGCCCACTTGCCATACTGATCTCCAAGGGGCACACTCGGCATTCAGGAGTTCTTCTATCTTAACAGCCAGGTAGAGGGAGAGGCAGACCAGGCACGAGTCTTCAACTCTGACTTCATATTTGGCTTTGCTTTTCTTTCTCCTAAACCTGGATCTGTGGTAACCCAGGCCTTCCATTCCTCCACATCCATCTAACCAGGGCAGTGTCAGCACAGGGGCTAGGCACTGGGGACACAGAATCAAACAAGAAGATCGGGAATCAGAAGTGGGCATCACGCTGCCAATGTAACAGTTAGACCATGGACTTGCAAACTTGCTTGCTAAGCCTGTTTCCTCAAACTTAAAAGGCAGCCAGAGATGGGCACTTTGGAGAGTTGTATTTAGAATTAGAAATACTGTACTGTGAAGTGCCTAGCACTGCTCGTAAGTGACACTTATTACCAGCATCAGAGGAGGAGCCATGAGCACTGACAGTCACAAGGTAGTGTCACCAGCACCACGACGTAAGGAAGCGTGGGGTGTTATGGGACAGCAGAGGGGACACTTTTAATCCCATCCCGGAGACGGTGTAAAGTGAAGTCCTAGACGTTTGGGGGATGGGTAGGAGTTAGCTAGAAGAAGGTAGGCAGAGCATTCTGGGCAGAGAAAGCAGCATGTACCAAGGCATGGAGGTGCAAGATGCCATTAAGCATGGTTTTGGAAGAAGGTCCATATAATGGAAGCAAAGAAAGGGATTAGGGGAATGGATGGCTGTGACAGCAAAGGATGGTCAGGGGCCAGAGCATGAAGACCCCTGTGTGCTGAGCTAAGAGGTTTGGATTTGGGTCTTAATGCTGAGGAGAGACATGGAAAAATTTTAAGCAGAGGAGAGGTATGATCAGATTTGTGGGAAGGGAAAACTGGATAGAATCCAAACTAGTGGCACATGCTTAAGATGCCAGCTGACACTGTGAATTCCAGGGCTCATTTGAAGACCAACTTCAAAGCAACTATGTCAGAAGAATCTACATTTTAATCCGGTGCCTCAATGTAAATCTTCTTTACAACAAAGTTAAAGAAAACTGGGATGAAGTACAGAGCGATGGATAAGAGGCTATGGACTCAAAATGGTGCTTGCCATTTCTTAGCAGGGTGATCTTGGGCAAGGTATTTAACCACTGTGGACCTCAGTTTGTCAGTCTGTAAAATGGTAATAGTAAGAGTACCAGCCTCAAAGCATTGCTGTGAGGATTGTATGTGGTTAGAACAGTGCCTGCACAGAGTAATTGCTAATTAATGTTGACCAGTATTTAGGAATGGAGTTGGTGCTACGAAGGCTGTTTGGCCTCCAAGCCACTCTCCATTTACTGACAGCCACCTTTATCGACTTCTTGGCTGTGACTCTATGTATAGGGATCGGCTGTCATTTAAGCCACATTGACTCACAGTAATTCCCAGTTACCGAGTTTATGTAAAAATACTCACTTGGGCATCAGGGTCAATTGTAATGCCTCAAACAGCTCAGTTACTCACTTCAAACACCAGAGAACAAAGCTACATTCTGATCACATTTCAAGTTTTTTTCTTTTTATTCCCATCTGTGTCTTAAAATGTAAGATATTGTTTACGAAATAACATATGCAGTATATGTATATGTTACAAAGCATAATGACAAACCCAGTGAAATCACTATTCTGGATCATTGTCAATGTCCCTGAAGTTCCCTGTGTGCCTGCTATTGTCTGAATGTTGTGTCTCCCCAAAATTCGTATGTTGAAATCCTAACCCCAAAGGTGACAGTGTTTGTAGGTAGGGCCATTAGAGGGTGATTTGGTCATGAGGGTGTCAGTGGAATTAATACCCTTATAAAGAGGCCTTAGTGGGTTCCCTGTCCCTTCTGCTATGTGAGTACACAGCAAAAAGACAGCTGTCTATGAACCAGGAATGGACCCTTACCAGACACCAAATCTGCCAGCCCTGATCTTGGATTGCCAGAGCTATGAGAAATAAATGTATGTGGGTTATAAGCTACCCAGACTATGGTATCTGTAAAAAAAATTTTTTTTACTAAGGTATCATTGATATAAATCTTATGAAGGTTTCACATGAGCAACACTATAATCACTACATCCACCCATATTATCAAGTTCCCTCTCCACACCCCATTGCAGTCACTGTCCATCAACATAGTAAGATACTATAGAGTCACTACTTGTCTTCTCTGTGCTATACTGCCTTCCCCATAACCCCTCCTACATTATGCATGCTAATCATAATGCCTTTTAATCCCCTTCTCCCTCCCTCCCTTCCCAGCGTCCCCAGCTCCTTCCCTTTGGTAAAGAAGTCTGTGAGTCCACTGCTATTTGTGCCTTCAGTTTTGCTTTGTTGTTTTACTCCAAAAGTGAGTGCAATCAATGGGTACTTGTCTTTCTCTGCCTGGCTTATTTCACTGAGGATAATACCCTCTAGCTCCATCCACGTTGTTGCAAATGGTAGGATTTGTTTTCTTCTTATGGCTGAATAATATTCCACTGTGTATATGTACCACATCTTCTTTATCCATTCATCTACTGATGGACAATTAGGTTGCTTCCATTTCTTGGCTATTGTACATAGTGCTGCGATAAACATAGGGGTGCATCTGTCTTTTTCAAACTGTGCTGCTGCATTCTTAGGGTAAATTCTTAGGAGTGGAATTCCTGGGTCAAATGGTATTTCTATTTTATTTTTGAGGAACCTCCATATTGCTTTCCACAATGGTTGAACCAATTTACACTCCCACCAACAGTGTAGGAGGGTTCCCCTTTCTCCACATCCTCGTCAGCATTTGTTGTTCCTTGTCTTTTGGATGTTGGCCATCCTAACTGATATGAGGTGATATCTCATTGTAATTTTAATTTGCATTTCCCTGATAATTAGTGATGTGGGGTATCTTTTCATGTTCCTGTTGGCCATTTGAATTTCTTCTTCGTAGAAGTGTCTGTTTAGATCCACCACCCATTTTTTAATAGGGTTATTTGCTTTTTGGGTGTTGAGGCATGTGAGTTCTTTATATATTTTGAATGTTGACCTCTTATCAGATATGTCATTTACGAATATATTCTCCCATACTGTAGGATGCCTTTTTGTTCTACTGATGGTGTCTATTGCTGTGCAGAAGCTTTTTAGTTTGATGTAGTCCCATTTGTTCATTTTTGCTTTTGTTTCCTTTGCCCGAGGAGATGCATTCAGGAGAAAGTTGCTCATGTTTATATTCAAGAGATTTTTGCTTATGTTTTCTTCTAAGAGTTCTATGTTTTCACGACTTACATTCAGGTCTTTGATCCATTTCGAGTTTACTTTTGTGTATGAAGTTACACAGTAATCTAATTTCATTCTCTTATATGTAGCTGTCCAGTTTTGCCTACACCAGTTGTTGAAGAGGCTGTTATTTCCCCATTGTATATCCATGGCTCCTTTATCATATATTAGTTGACCATATATGCTTGGGTTTATATCTGGGCTCTCTAGTCTGTTCCATTGGTCTATGGGTCTGTTCTTGTGCCAGTACCAAATTGTCTTGATTACTGTGGCTTTGTAGTAGAGCTTAAAGTTGGGGAGCATAATCTCCCCAGCTCTATTATCCCCTGTCAGGATTGCTTTGGCTATTCAGGGTTTTTGTGGTTCCATATGAATTGTAGAACTATTTGTTCTAGCATGTTGAAGAATTCTGTTGGTATGTTGTCGATGGTATCTTGTTACAGCAGCCCAGATGAAGAGACAGTGCCTCTCTCCAATCTGCACACCCTGCTTTCCCCACCAGAGGCAACTGCAATGCTGAACTGTGCTTATCTTTCCTTTGTTTTTATTTGTACAGTATGTATAATAATGTATTTTTAATCAACTTATTGGACTTTTTTTATATATAAATGATATTCCAATGTATGCATTTGGCTGCCACTCACTTTTACATTTTATTATTTTGATCCATGTGCCTGTGATTTGTTCACTTCTCTGATGCATATTATTCCATTGCATTACTATTTCACACTACTTATGGATCCACTCTCCTAACCATGAAGATTTGGGTTATTTTCAGTGTTTTGTGACTTTGAACAATGCTGCTATATGTAATATGGCATCTGTCTTTTGTTTCCATTGTGTAAGAGTTTCTCTGGAGTATTGCATTACTTACCTATTGCTGTTATAATAAATTACCTCAAATTTAGTTGTTCAGAGACTCAAAACAATATAATTATATTATTTTATAGTTCTGGAGGTCATAAGTTTGAAATGGGTCTCACTGGGCTAGAATCAAGGTGTCATCAGGGCTGCATTCCTTCCTGGAGGCTCTAGGGAAGAATATGTTTTCTCACCTTTTTTGGTTTCTAGATACAGCCTGTATTCCTTGGCTCATAGCCCCTTCCACCTTCAAAGCCAACAATAGCTGTTCAAATCTTTCTTATGATGCCATCTCTTGGTTCTGACATCTGTTTCCCTCTTCCACTTTTAAGGACTCTTGTTATTATTGATGCTACCTGGATAATCTAGGTTAATCTCCTCATTTTAATATCAACTGATTAGCAAGTTTAAATCAATCTGCAACCTTGATTCTCTTTTGCTTTGCAACCTAACACATTCACAGGTTCTGGGGATTAGGATATGGGCATCGTGGGAGGAGAGGGTGCATTAATCTGTCTACCATAGGTATAAATTTAGGTGTGGAACTGCTAAGTGCTAGAGTATATAGATACTCAAATTTTCTAAAATCATCACACCAATTTACATCAATTGAGCAAAATAACAGTTCTGAGTACTCCACACCTCACCAACACAGTCTGCTCAGACTCCTAAAACTTTGCCAAACTGATGGGTGTAAAATGTATCTCATTGTTTAAAATTCTACTTTCCTAATATTTTTATTGGCCATATGTGTTTATTGGCCATATGGGCTTTCTCTTCTAAATGCCTGTTTTTCTATAGGGTTGCTAGCTTTTTTCTTGAAATTTGTAGATTCCTTATTCTTTTGGATATTAATATTTTGTCACAAATATCTTTTTTCCATTTGTGGTGTGTTCTTATGAACCAAGGTTTCTAATTTTGTTGAGCTCAAATTCCTTCAATATTTTTCTTAATAAATTATATCTTTTTGTCTTGTTTAGAAAATTCTTATCCTTTGGCATAAAGAATATCTCATATTTTTTCCAAAAATTTTAAAGTTTTCCTTTTACATTTGTATCTTTAATCCACTTGAAATAGATGTCTTTTTGATATGACGTGAAGCAAAGATCAAATTGCATTTTGTCATCCCCCACATGGATAATTGCCCTAATGCCAATTAAACTTATGTGAAATTCCATTTCCATCATATATCGAGTTCCCTCATATGCCAGGTCTGTTTTGGGAGTCTCTGTTATATTCTATTAGTCTACCAATCTCCTCCATGCCAATCTCACAGTGCCTTCAATGCAATACTTTTTTAATAACACATCTTGCCATTTGATAAGACAAATGTCTACTACCCATGTTCTTTCAGAGTATATTAAATATTCTTTACCCTTTATGTTTCCATACATTTTAGACTCAGTTCAATTTCCTTAAAACACCCAGTTGAGATTTTTATTAGAATGTGACTGTGACTATACACATTACTTGTGGTAGAATTGAAATCTATGATAATAAATACACCTATTCATGAACATGATACAGCTTTTTTATTTAGAAATTCTTTAATGTCCTTTAATAAAGTTGTATATCTTTTCCACAAAAATCTTGCACATATGAGATCCTGTAAGATGACGGCGTGGGAGGTGACACAGAGAACTCCTCCTAAAGCCACAAATAGTACAAAAATATAGTTAATTAATACAACTAACCCTAAAACAACAAGAAGAAAGAAGGCTGAACCAGACTGCAAACAGACCTCACAAACAGAGCAGACCTCACGAAACAGGGTAATGTACGAAAGCCTTAATCCGGCAGGACCCAGTCTCTTCCCCCACCCCAGCTCACCAGCAGGAGGAAGAGAAACAGAGTGTGGAGGGGTGGAAGCCTGGGACTGCTGAGCACCTAGCCCTGGAGATCTGCTTTGTGAGTGGAAGCCTATATAGTGTGGTGCTCTGGACATTGGGGAGCTTGGACAGGCAGAGGGCCTGGGAGACTCACATTCGGCCATTTGTGGAGGATGGGATCCACACCAAGACGCTCTGTGTCAGAGGAAGGGCGGGCAGTCTGAGAGGCTTCCTAGAGTGAGAGGGCTGCTGAAGGGGCGGGGTTGGCATGGAGCTTGCTGCGCGGGAGAAGGGACAGCTAGACAGGGTTGTCTGGGCATGCTCAGCCCAGCTGGTTGGGAACTTTGGGGAGCTTCAGGTGCTCCATCCCCCAGGCTGCCTACTCAGCTCCGAGGCCCCCACTGTGACATGCAGCCTGCTGCACCTTCCTCCTAGTCTGCCAGCACCGGTCCGCAAACCGGCAGTCACTGTGCTGGCGTCAGGCCAGCCAGAGGGAGCCCCGCCTACAACAGCTAGAGACACAAAGCCAGAGGCTGACACCTGTGTGCTTGGTCCACTGACTCTGACACTGGAGACAGCCACCATGGACAGGAAGCAGGAAACAGATCTTTCCTTCCCCCAGGCACCAGCTCAGCTCCCCTGTGACCCCCAACCTCACTCTAGAGGCTGAGCACCTCCAGAGACTGGAGTTTCTGCACACTAGTGGGCACAACACAGAAATATGAAACGTCCAAAGAACATGGTTCAGACCAAAATCTCACAAACCCCAGAAAAAGGGCCAAATGAAACTGAACTCACCAATCTTCCTGAAAGAGAGTTCAAAATAAAAATTATAAACATGTTTATGGAGGTACAGAAAAATATTCAAGAACTCAGGAATGAATTTAAGTCAGAGATTCAATCATTAAGAAATTCCATATCTGAAATGAAACATACAATGGAAGATTTTAAAAGCAGATTAGATACAGTAGAAGAGATGGTAAATGGAATAGAAATTAGAGAAGAGGAATACAAAGAGACTGAGGCACAGAGAAAAAAAAGAGTCTCTAAGAACGAAAGAATATTGAGAAAACTGAGTGACCAATCCAAAAGAAACAATATTCGCATTATAGGGGTACCAGAAGAAGAAGAGAGAGAAAAAGGGATAGAAAGTGTTACTGAGGAAGCAATTGCTGAAAACTTCCCCATTCTGGGGAAGGAGATAGTCTCTCAGGCCATGGAGGTGCACAGATCTATCCCAACACAAGGGACCCAAGGTAGATAACATCAAGACATATAATAATTAGAATGGCAAAGATCAAGGACAAAGACAGACTTTTAAAAGCAGCTAGAGAGAGAAAAAAGATCACATACAAAGGAAAACCCATCAGGCTATCATCAGACGTCTCAACAGAAACCTTACAGGCCAGAAGGGAGTGGCATGATATATTTCATGCAATAAAGCAGAAGGGCCTTGAACCAAGAATACTCTACCTGGCAAGGATATCATTTAAATTTGAAGAAGGGATTAAACAATTTTCAGATAAGCAAAAGCTGAGAGAATTTACCTCCCACAAACCACCTCTACAGTGCATTTTGGAGAGACTCCTACAGATAGGAGTATTCCTAAGGCTAAATAGATGTCAACCAAGGGCTAGACAAAGAATACAGAATATGATTCATAACATACAAAGAATGGAGGAGGAAGAAAAAGGAGGAAAAAAAAAGAAGCTTTAGGTTGTGTTTGTAATAGCATATGAAGTAAGTTAAATTACACTGTTAGATAGTAAGGGAATTACCCTTGAACCACTGGTAACCACGAATCTAAAGCCAGCAATGGCAATAAGTACATACCTATCGATAATCACCCTAAATGTAAATGGTCTGAATGCACCAATCAAAAGACACAGAGTAACAGAATGGATAAAAAAGCAAGACCCATCTATATGCTGCCTACAAGAAACTCACCTCAAACACAAAGACATCGCCAGACTAAAAGTGAAGGGATGGAAAAAGGTATTTCATGCAAACAACAAGAAAAAGCAGGTGTGGCAGTACTTGTATCAGACAAAATAGACTTCAAAACGAAGAAAGTAGCAAGAGATGAAAAAGGATATTACATAATGATAAAGGGGTCAATCCAACAAGAGGATATAACCATTTTAAATATATAAGCACCCAACACACGAGCACCGGCATATGTGAAACAAATACTAACAGAATTAAAGGAGGAAATAGACAGCAATGCAGTCATTTTAGGTGACTTCAACACACCACTCACTCCAACGGACAGATCAACCAGACAGAAAATAAGTAAAGACATAGAAGCACTGAACAACACACTAGAACAGATGGACCTAACAGACATCTACAGAACTCTACACCCAAAAGCAACAGGATACACATTCTTCTCAAGTGCACATGGAACATTTTCCAGAAGAGACCACATACTAGGCCACAAAAAGAACCTCAGTAAAGTCGAAAATATTGAAATTCTACCAATCAATTTCTCAGATCATAAAGGTATTAAACTAGAATTAAACTTTAGAAAGAAAACAAAAAGACCCAAAAATACATGGAGACTAAACAACATTCTCTTAAATAATTATTGGGTCAATGACCAAATCAAAACAGAAATCAAAGGGTATATGGAGACAAATGACAACAACAACACAAAGCCACAGCTTCTGTGGTACGCAGCAAAGGCAGTTGTAAGAGGAAAGTATATTGCAATCCAGGCTATTCTAAAGAAAGAAGAACATTCCCAAATGAATAGTCTAAAGACACAATTACTGAAATTGGAAAAAGAAAAACAAATGAGGCCCAAAGTCACCAGAAGGAGGGACATAATAAAGATCAGAGAAGAAATAAATAAAATTGAGAAGAATAAAACAATAGAAAAAATCAATGAAACCAAGAGTTGGTTCTTTGAAAAATAAACAAAATAGATAAACCCCTAGCCAGACTCATAAGAGAAAAAGAGAATCTACACACATAAACAGAATCAGAAATGAGAAAGGAAAAATCACGACGGATCCCACAGAAATACAAAGAATTATAAGAGAATATTATGAGAATCTATATGCTAACAAGCTGGAAAACCTAGAAGAAATGGACAACTTCTTAGAAAAATACAACCTTCCAAGACTGACCAAGCAAGAAACAGAAAAACTAAACAGACCAATCACCAGTGACGAAATCGAATTGGTAATCAAAAAACTACCCAAGAACAAAACCCCTGGGCCTGACGGATTCACCTCTGAATTCTACCAGACATACAGAGAAGAAATAACACCCATTCTCCTTAAAGTGTTTCAAAAAATAGAAGAGGAGGGAATACTTCCAAACTCATTCTATGAAGCCAGCATCACTCTAATACCAAAACTGGGCAAAGACCTCACCAAAAAAGAAAACTACAGACCAATATCCCTGATGAACGTAGATGCAAAAATACTCAACAAATATTAGCAAACCGAAATCAAAAATACATCAAGAGGATCATACACCATGATCAAGTGGGATTCATCCCAGGGATGCAAGGATGGTACAACATTCGAAAATCCATCAACATCATCCATCACATCAATAAAAAGAAGAACAAAAACCATATGATCATCTCCATAGATGCTGAAAAAGCATTTGACAAAATTCAGCATCCATTCATGATTAAAACTCTCAACAAAATGGGTATAGAGGGCAAGTACCTCAACATCATAAAGGCTATATATGACAAACCCACAGCTAACATCATACTTAATAGCGAGAAGCTGAAAGCTTTTCATCTAAGATCGGAACAAGACAGGGATGCCCACTCTCTCCACTGTTATTCAACATAGTACTGGAGGTCCTAGCCACAGCAATCAGACAAAACAAAGACATACAAGGCATCCAGATTGGTAAAGAAGAAGTCAAATTGTCACTATTTGCAGATGACATGATATTGTACATAAAAAACCCTAAAGACTCCACTCCAAAACTACTAGAACTAATATATGAATTCAGCAAAGTTGCAGGATACAAAATTAACACACAGAAATCTGTTGCTTTCCTATACACTAAAGATGAACTAACAGAAAGAGAAATCAGAAAAACAATTCCATTCACAATTGCATCAAGAAGAATAAAATACCTAGGAATAAACCTAACGAAGGAAGTGAAAGACCTGTACTCTGAAAACTACAAGACACTACTAAGAGAAATTAAAGAGGACACTAACAAATGGAAACTCATCCCATGCTCTTGGCTAGGAAGAATAAATATTGTCAAAATGGCTATACTACGTAAAGCAATATACAGATTCAGTGCAATCCCTATCAAAATATCAACAGCTTTCTTCAATGAACTGGAACAAATAATTCTAAAATTCATATGGCACTGCAAAAGACCCTGAATAGCCAAAGCAATCCTGAGAAGGAGGAATGAAACAGGTGGAATTACGCTCCCTGACTTCAAGCTCTACTACAAAGCCACAGTAATCAAGACAATTTGGTATTGGCACAAAAACAGACCCACAGACCAGTGGAACAGAATAGAAAATCCAAACATAAACCCAAACATATACAGTCAATTAATATTTGATAAAAGAGCCTTGGATATACAATGGGGAGATGACAGCCTCTTCAGCAGCTGGTGTTGGAAAAACTGGACAGCTACATGTAAGAGAATGAAACTGGACTACTGTCTAGCCCCATACACAAAGGTAAACTCAAGGTGGATCAAAGACCTGAATGTAAGTCATGAAACCATAAAACTCTTAGAAAAAAACATAGGCAAAAATCTCTTGGACATAAACATGAGCAACTTCTTCATGAACATATCTCCCCGGGCAAGGGAAACAAAAGCAAAAATGAACAAGTGGGACTATATCAAGCTGAAAAGCTTCTGTACAGCAAAGGACACCATCAGTAGAACAAAAAGACATCCTCCTACAGTATGGGAGAATATATTCATAAATGACATATCCGATAAGGGGTTGACATCCAAAATATATAAAGAACTCACGCACCTCAACAAACAAAAAGCAAATAATCCAATTAAGAAATGGGCAGGGGACATGAATAGACACTTCTCTAAGGAAGAAATTCAGATGGCCAACAGGCACATGAAAAGATGCTCCACATCGCTAATCATCAGAGAAATGCAAATTAAAACCACAATGAGATATCACCTCACACCAGTAAGGATGGCCAACATTCAAAACACAAACAACAACAAATGTTGGCGAGGATGTGGAGAAAAAGGAACCCTCCTACACTGCTGGTGGGAATGCAAATTAGTTCAACCATTGTGGAAAGCAGTATGGAGGTTCCTCGTCAAAATAGAAATACCATTTGACCCAAGAATCCCACTCCTAGAAATTTACCCTAAGAATGCAGCAGCCCAGTTTCAAGAAGACATATGCACCCCTGTGTTTATTGCAGCACTATTTACAATAGCCAAGAAATGGAAGCAACTTAAGTGTCCATCAGTAGATGAATGAATAAAGAGGATGTGGTACATATACACAATAGAATATTATTCAGCCATAAGAAGAAAACAAATCCTACCATTTGCAACAACATGGATGGAGCTAGAGGGTATTATGCTCAGTGAAATAAGCGAAGCGGAAAAAGAGAAGTATCAAATGATTTCACTCATATGAGGAGCATAAGAGCAAAGAAAAAAATTGAAAGAAAAGAACAGCAGCAGACTCACAGAACCCAAGAACGGACTAACAGTTACCAAAGAGAAAGGGACTGGGGAGGATGGGTGGGAAGGGAGGGACAAGAGGGAAAAAGGGGCAATACGATTAGCAGATGTAATGTTGGGTGGCATGTGGAGGGCTGTACAACTCAGAAGAGACACGTAGTGATTCTATAGCACCTCACTATGCTGACGGACAGTGATTGTAATGGGGTACGTGTTGCGGACCTGATGAAGTGGGGAGTTTAGTAATCATAATGTTGCATATGTAACTGTAGCTTAATGATACAAAAAAAAAAGAAACCTAACTTTTGTTATTGTTGCCTTTTCTTCTCTTTTCTATTATATTCATTTCTGGACATCCTTATTTCCTCTCTTCTGCTGTTTTTAAATTCATTGTATTGTTTTTTCTTTAATTTCTCATGTATGCTTAGCTCAGTAATTTCAACATTTCTTAGTTTTAATATAATCATTTATGGCTTATATTTGCCTCTAAACTCTCTTTAATTACACTTAACTTTTGGTAAAGTTGGTAAAGTTTTGGGGTTTTATTACTTTTTAATCCTAAAATTTTCTTTTTTTCCATTGTGATTTACTCCTTGATTGATGAGTCACTTGGAAGTGTGTTTTCCAATTTTCTAAAAGAATATTTTTTAGCATTATCTCTTAGATAGTATTATCTATATTAATCGAATTGAGATCAGAAAAAACAATGTTTAAAACACAATTCCTTAAAATTGGTTGAGACTTGATTTATGACCTAATTCATAATCAATTATTATAATGATTCACATAGAGCAGAATTAACTTGTATGCTTGAATTGGGAGTATACATTCAGTTCTATATATTCAGTAGGTCAAGCTTTCTGTATTGTTTAAATTAGTCACTATGATTTTTTTTGTAAATATCCTTAATGTTTTTGTTATATTTTATCTATTGATTACTGAAAGAGATATATTTGAAAGATTCTCCTGATAGTGGAGAATTTGACAATTTCTCCTTGTAATTATATCAAATTTCCTTTTATGATATTGAAGCAATGTTTTTACATATGAAAAAATTTAGAATCATTTTATCCTCCTGGTGAATTAAACTTTTTGTTATTATTTACCGGTCTCCTTTGTCTATCAAGTTTTTGCCCTATGATCTATTTTATACAATATATATTCCAACTCTTTTGGTTAATATTTGCCTAAAATATCTTTTTCTATCCTTTTATTTTCAACTGATCTTTATTTCTGTTTTTCAAGTGTATCTCTTGTAAGCAACATACATATAGACTTTGATTTTTTAATCCAGTCTCACAACCTTCCTTTCACATGGAAGTGTAGTCCATTTACTTTTATTGATATATTTTCATTTATTTCTATCAGCAATTTAAAATTTTTCTATTTGTTCTTATTTTTGTTTCTTTTTTCTCCTTCTTGCCTCTTCTTAGTTGATTCAATTTCTTAATTCCATTTTCTCCCTCTTTTCTAGCTTTGGAATTATAGGCTTTATTTCTGTTCTTTAACCAGTTCCTTTGCAATCAGAACATGCACACTTAACCTGACAAAGTCTACACTTAATATCTTTACAACCTTCCCGAATATATAAAGATCTAAGAATGTTTTCACTCCTATCATCACTTCCACCTTAAAAGGTATCATATTTTAACTCCATAAGTTCTACTTTATTATTTATTAATTGTAGTGTTCAGATTTACCCTACAGCTTACCTTTTCCTTTAGTTATTAGTTTTTGTCACTCAGAGTTCCCTTAGATCATTTTCCTTCTTTTTGAAGACACCCTGAGAAGTTCCTTCATTAGGAATTTACTGATGTTAAACTTTCTGTGTTTATCTAAAATATATTAAGGGTTCATTTTGAAAACTAGTTATGGCAGAAAAAGTTAGTGTTTACCAAATATCCATGTGATTCTCTTCATTTCTTAATCTCTCTTGCAGTTAGTTTATGACTTTGTGACTCATTCTAGCCTATGGACCATGACCATGACCATGACTAGGAGTGACATGTTCCAAAAAAAGGCAGTTAGAACCTGTGTCCCCTTATGTCCCTCCTTCCCTCATAAACTGATCTCAAGGTCATGTTGCTCTGGATAAAGCTGCTCCAAAGAGCAGAGCGTCTGTCAGCCTGAGTCCTTGAGTGACTGTGTGGAGTAAAGCTCACTCTGACCTATATCAGATGTACAGTGTGAGAAATAAATTTCTGTTATGTTAAGCTGCAGAGGTTTCAGAGTTAATTTGGCTAATTAGTTTAATTAATTTATCATAAACTTCTACTGGGCAATCATTTCAATGGATAAATAATTCTATTGGAATGTTACTATCCCTCAGCATAAGAAAATATTTTCCTACAATCTTTCTTGTCTTCCATTTTTGTTGCTGAGAATTCAGCTGTCTCATTGTCATTCCTTTATTGGTAATCTGTATTTCTTCTATGGCTAATTGTTTTGTCTTTGGAATTCTGAAATTTTATAACATTTTGTTTAGGTGAGTGCGTGTCTGTGCCTGTGTCTGCTTAAATTTATCTCACTGAGAATCCTTTGGGTTTTCGAATCTGAGATTATCTTTCATCAATTCTGAAAGTGTCTCATTCATTTCCTCTTCAAATATTTCTTTGTCCCCTCCTCTTCTATCTCCTCCAGAAATTCTGGTAGAGTCACTCTATCCTCCATGACTCTTACCCCCTCTGTCATGTTTTCCAGTAGTTGTCTCTCTGTGTTACATTCTATGTAAGGTCCTCCAATCTATATTTACCACTCCGCACTTCTCTTTTCAGCTATAGTTTTGCCTGCTATTAATTATTCTTCTGGATTTTTAATTTCAATTTTTTCAGTTTTTATTTCTAGAAATTCAATTTTGTTATTTTTGAATGTGGTGGATATTTTTATGGTCTCTCCTTCACCGTATTTTTATTTCCTTTATAACTTATTTTAACATATTAAACACTTCATTTTACTTCAAAATTTATCTATGCATTTGAAAGGAGATAGCAACTACATTTCTTGTGGTGAACATTTAGTATTATATAATTGTCAAATCACTGTGTTGTACACCTGAAATTCATCTAATATTGTATATAATGATATTTCAATTTAAACATAAATAAAAGATGATTTATATATTTTATCATTCATGTTTAAGTGTTTCAGAGTAAGAGAAGTCCTCTATGTATTTTTACTTTATATTTTTATTATTTCAAATTGCTTGTACCTTAGGATATAAGCAGTATACCACTGGATTCTTCCTGTACCTCGATGTGTTATTCTGGGTCCAGCTATCACTATGTAACACCCAATGGTATCAATAAACCAGTATCACTTCATGTGTACTGTTTAGATATTTTTTTCCTGTCACTAAGATTGTCCACAGTTAACCATATTTCTGCTGCAAACTTCATCATTTTAATTCAGGAATTTGTGATTATTTCTAACTCTCAGAGACCTCCCCACTCCTTTCATATATCTAGACTGCTGCTGTGTTTTGGAGAATGTCCAAAAGTTTGACCTTTGGATAAGGGAATGAGACTGTATAAACTTCTGCTTCTTAATACCATCTGTCTGGGAATAAAAATCTCTGGACTGGAAGAAATAAAGAAAGGAAGAAAGGAAGACAATTTTTGGAAAATCTGTATATACATCCTTTCCGCTATAGAGAACATGAGGGCAGGTCTCCTGTATTCCAATGATTAGTTTTCAGTGATTGGGGAAGTTTCAACAGATAATTCAATCTTCTATCTTCTCTTTATAAATCCTGGCTTATCAACTATACTAAAACTATCTGGCATTTTCTAACTGACTTATGGTTTGTAATCATGTGTAAGTCCAATTCTTGCAGTAAGGGATAGATATCACCCGTTTTGTAAACTTTCTAGACTAATTCATTTCAGCAATGTTCATTTATTTCATGAACTAGATCCCACACTGTTAGAAAACAAAAACAAAGATAAAAAACCTGAATTTGTTTTCAAGTAGACACTTGGCCCTTCCTACAGGTATGTGTGATAGCCAGCATTCCAGGTGTGAATCTTAGCTATTGGCAGTGTTCATAAGGAATGTTTATCTTACCAATATTTATAGGTTTTTCATTTCGAGCATTTGGATCCATCCTTAGTATCAGCACATAAAACCTACTTTAGTCCCTTACCAAATTTTAACTGTTCAATATGTATTAAATATTGGCGGAGAGAACTAACATTTATAAAACATTGTTTAAAAAAATGCAGTGTATCTGTATTATTTCCTAAGGTTGCCATAATAAAGTACCACAGAATGGGTGCCTAAACACAGAAATTTGTTCTCTCCCAGTCTGGAGGCCAGAACTCTGAAATCAAGGTATGGGCAGAGCCATGCTCCCTCTGATGCATATAGGGGAATGTCCTTCCTTGCTTCTCCCAGCTTCTTGTAGCCCCAGGTGTTCCTTTCAGTCTTTAAATCCATCTTCTCTCTGTGTATCTCTGTCTTCACACAGTGTTTTCCTCTCTGTGCCTCACTTTTTCTTACAGGGACCTGTCTTACAGGACTAGGGCCCTCCCCCTACTCCAGTATGACTTCATCTTAACTAATTACATCTGCAACAACTCTATTTCTCAATAGGTTACATTCTAAGATACTGGGATCAAGATTTTAACATATATTTTGGGGGACACAATTCAACCCATTAACACTATTCCTCCAAAGACAAGATTTTTATCTTGGAAACAGACTTGGATCACACTGTCTTAGAATGGACTAGAATTTACTTTCTCTGAATTATGTTTGGATGCCAGGTTTTTATCTTTCATTAAACAATATCATAAGAAATAGTTTAATGATGCCACTACCATATTTACTCATTAAATTCATTAAGAACCTGCTCCATTTGATATTTTTTCCAAAACTATTATGAAAAAAATTCCCCCTGAATAACTTGTAGGTTTTTAGAGTCATTGAAAATCATACATCTAATTATGTGGTTTTTCTCGCATTGGTTGCTGGGAAGCTTAAAAATTCAGCCATAACTTTATTTTAATAACCTCATAGGGTGCTGCAAGTACATATCTGCATATATATTTCTCCTCTGGTGCTAATATTTCATTTCCATTTGGATATTAAATAGTTTTTACAATTGCTTCTTATATTATTACAAGTCACTCAACTAGTTTGTTAAAAATGTAGGTAATTCATAGAAAAAGAAGAAAAGCAACAAGTAAACCTACCCCCAGCCTCTCACCCCTGCTTTCTTTCTGTCTCTCTCTTTCTCTCACTCTCTCTCTCCTTCATTCACAGCAGATTTTCCTCCTGTCCCAGCCCATCCATCACTGAAGATTAGGAGCCATCAACATTCAGTACTCCAGTTTACATTTTAGGTGGATAAATCAAAGAGTATGCAGGTTGCAAGATAATCACTCACATTATTTTTTGAGCAAATCAACTACATTTCAATGACTTCCTTCAAAAATTAAAAAAAAAAGGTCAGAAGAAATAGCATGGGACTCATGCAGCAGCAAAAGTAGAAGTAATCTGGAAAAGCAGAGGTTATAAAACAAGGAGAAGTTATTAAATCACTAAAAATCATACTAAAAGCACCAAGGAGTAGAACTCAACCTGAAGAAGATTGGAGGGCAAGCTACTGAAAAAAATCACATAGAACTTGGTGGAAAATGACATAGAATACAAGTGATCAGAGAGAAGTTGAAAAATGTAGACAATAGACATGTGAATGCTGTTTCTGAAGATGTGAATGAATAAATGGAACTGAAAAAATTTAAATAATAGAACCTTTTTCTTTTTCTGAAATAAAAAAGATCTTAAAATTATATTTTGAAAGGGCCCACCATATTCCAAGAAAATTTAATAAAAGCTTTTTTCTGAAACATCAAGCGCTGAAAAAAGAAACCCTCCAGTCATCTCAGCAGAGGGAAAAAGGTCATCTTCAAAAACAAATAAATTAGACATGTTCCAAGCAATATTAGATGCTAGAAGAAAATGGAATTGAAGGGGAAAACAGTTCTATACCTGGTTTAACCACCTTTTGTGTGTAATGATAAGAGAAATTCTTAAATATACATGAATTCAATATAACATATTGTTTATGCACTTCTGAAAAAATCAATCAGAAAAAACTCAACACAATGAACAGATGAGTAACAATAATAAATTCATGAATAAGCAAGTCATAAGGTACAACAGGTTTGGTGATGAGCTTTGAATCTATTTATACATAAAATTGTATTTAAATAACTGGTATTCTAAGTCATAAAAATTAAATGTAGTCATTATAATGCTGAAAAGAAAAGCTGCATAACATAAAGAATAATATTTTGATGAAAATAGACTGGAACAAGAACTATATTTGCTCTCCTAATATAAATGTGGGGAGAGAAGAAGACAGTCTAAGTACATTAACTTCATCATCGTTCAGCATCATTTCATTTAGAAGGTAAATTGAGAAATATAAATGTAAGCACATTATTTAATACACTTTATAATTTCCAAATTGCTAAAGTGTGGTAGGCCAGAACACTTGTAAAGTGGCTTCCAAAGGTTCCTACCTCCTAGCATTCATGTTTGCTATGTGTAGGCAGGACATAACGGCTTGCTTCTAACAAAGAGAATGGGACAAATGATGGATTCCACTTCTGAAATTAAGCTAGAAAAAACTGTGGCTGCTGTCTTGCTTACATTCTTTCTCTGACTTGCTATGATAAGCAAGCTGCCTCTTTATGATTTGCCTTATGAAGAGACCTGTGGGACAGGAAACTGAGGCTCTCTAGGGCCCAGGAGGAACTACATCCTGCCAACAAGCTACAAAGCAGGTCTCCCCAAGTTGAACCTTTAGTTGAGAATGGAGCTGTCTACTGAAAGCTGGAACAATGAAAGCCCTGAGGCAGGGGGCTGAGCTAAGCCACACCAGGGTTTCCCACCCATAGAAAGCACAAAATAGAAAGATGTGTGTTGTTTTAAGCTGCTAAATTTTGGAGTAGTTTGTTACACAGCAATAGGTAACTAAAACACTATTAGATAACTAATAGTTATGTAGTATTTATATAATTAGATAATTAATAGATAACTAATATGAGATAAAATTAAAAAACAAAAACAAAGAAAATAAAGATCATAGAACAAAAGAGAAAACAAGGAGACAAAGAATTCCAAATTAAGAATTCCTGATGAGATTAACCATATCTAATTAAAATAATTTCAAGTGGGATAAAATAAACTATTTTAAAAATGATTAAATGAAACAAAGGGAGTCACTTTATAAAAGGCAAAGGATACAGCTCACAATAAAGTTATTGCTGATATGAATCTTCCTGTAGCAAAAAATATAGCGTTAAAATACATAAAGCAAAATTTCAAGAAATAAAAGAAAAGAAATAAAAGAAATGCTAAGAGATTTTAGTGAGTTTTTCCAATTCTTAAGAAATCAAGAAGAGAGAAAAATATGTATGGATGTAAAGGATGAGAATAATATGATCAAAAAGATTGATGGTGATATCTGCTATATAATATATGCTTGATAAACATTTTTTGTATAAATCTTATATCCTTCAAAAAATTAATATTTTAGATAACTCTGTAACATTTAAAATAAATCATATGCACACGAAAAAAAATTTAGACAATATATACCAAACATTTAACAAGGATTATTCTAGAATGGATTTATTAGGAATTTCTACTTTCTATTATTAATTTCTGATTGTTTGAATTTTTCATCACATACTTAATTTTCATAATAAATAAATGAGATCTTAAAATGTTCTTTCTCCTTATCTTAAATCATTTCATTGTCTTTCTTTCCTTTCTCACAGGAAGAGATGTTCCACTTTCCTTCCAAGAATAAACAGTTTACAGTTCCATCTTCTCTAGAATGTTTTCCATCACTTCACTCTATAAATATTGCTGTCTCACATCCCCAGTCCTAGCACCCCTTCACATTTAGGGCCCAACTTCTTCCAGCTACTTTGCCAAAATTCTCTAGCGTATCCTCCACTTCCACAATTACAAATCCACCTCTTCTAGATATTCATTTTATTGAATCAGTATTGTTTATGGTCCTTTGTGCTTAGAGTAATTACCAACTTGCCCCCAAATCCTCAACTCCATCAAAAAAGATCAAGGGCAGAGGGGGAGAAGATTATGCGCTCTGGAGTAGTCAGAGCCTCTCCTGGCAGGAGCCATAAATGAGTACTGCCGTGGGACTGCGTCCTTCCTGCCCCAGGACTTCAGCATTCCATCAACAGGGGTTGAGTTCATTTGATCCTCAGACCTCTGTCTCCATCCAGAGAACCAGGGAACCCAAACATTCTTTGCTACTCCCTATACTCACAGCCTCCCCACCATTATATTTTTTTGGATGCTATGAGATGGATTTCAGTATCTCTTTATCACTGTTCATGTCAGTTACCAGAAGACCCAGACTCCCAGGTCTCTCCCAAACTATCATTCCCATAAAGCTCCAAACATCCCCCAATCTGTCTCTGTCTTCCAGCCCTCCCCAACCCTTGAGACTTTTCCACTGTGCCCTCTAGAACTCAGGATTCCTCTTCCATATCACTTTTCATAGCTACCACACTAGTTCAAGCCACTATTATTTCTTGCCTGGTTTTCTGTAACTTTAGATCTTCCCTTGAATGTCACCTTTGCAATGAATTTACCCTGATCACTATATTCAACAATTCAACCTACAGTATATCCAGCATCCCAATCTCCTTTATCCTGCTTTATTTTTTCATGACTTATCACTTTCTAATATGCCATAGACTTTACTTAGTTTATGTTTATTACATATCGTCTATCTCTCCTACCTCACATCAGAATGTAAGCTCCATAAGGGCAGTAAATGGCTTCTCTTTTATAATTGTATATAAAGATCTAGAATGGTGCCTAGCACATAGTAGGGACTCACAAGGTATTTGTTGACCGACTAAATGGTTCTTAGCCTTGTCAAACCTAATGCCCTTTTAATAATAAATGTGGGGCAATATCCTCTTTAACATTGTGAAGGGAAAGGCATAAGCTACCTATACATGTAATTAAAAGAAAAAAAATAAGAGCAATGCATTAACTGTAATATAAAGGAAAACTAAATGTGTGATTCAAGGCATCCCTAAACTAAAAGACACAATGAAGTAGTCAGATGCTTGCATCCATCTGTATATCTGCCACGAAATAGGCAGCCACAGAATGGACTGTACTGGTCATTCAAATTCCAGGAATGGCATTGCCATTAGATTTTCTGCATTCCAGGAAAATTCAGTATGTCTTGAGAATGTGTGAAAAACACTTTAGTTAATAAAATAGATTCTAGGCTCAGGTAAATATAAACAGGTTTTTTTATTTACATGAATGAACAGTAAGGCAGTCAAGGTACACAGGACAGGGGACAATTCTTTACTTTGCAAGACTGTCCTGGACATTGCAAGAATGTTTATCATCTTTGGCCCCACTAACTACATTCCAGTAGTTGCCCCTCTCCAATCACTGGGACAAGCAAAATCACTCTGGTAGTTTTCCAAAATAGCTCCTGGAGACAGTCCCGTGGCCTTTTTTCTATTGTCATTGGCAAAATGACATTATAGCATTGGACTTGTGAGCTCCTTTCTTTGATCACAATCTTCTGTTCAATCTATCTATCCCGTCCACCTTTTCCTTCCCACTCCATTTTTCCAGTCCATAGGTTCTTCCCTCCTTTGGCTTCCATGTCACTACAACTCCTGCAGCTTTCCCTTCTCCTTCTCCACTTCCTGCCTGGTGCCATTGTCTAATTCGCCCCCACCCCCACCCCCGCCCCTTCCTTTTTCTTCTCTACAAGGTCTTCAACTCTCTCTCCTAAGTAATTGACTCTCAAGGTTCCATTTCTACATCTCGGAATCCACACTCCAACTGCCAGTCATCAGTCATACACAGAAGGCCTCAAGTTATAAATGTCCAAAATCAAACTAGTCATCTTCCTCCAAAACCTGTTTATTCCATCTGTTGTACCTATTTATGTGAATGACAATATCATCCATTTACCCGGCCTAGAAATGACAACCATCGTTGATCCATTCCTCACTCTCACATCCAATTGCTTGCACTGCTCTGTCCATTTTCCCTCTGAAGTATCTCATATGTTTCCTTTCTGTCATTGTAGTTCAAGCTATCATTTTATCTGACTTAGAATACTGTCACAGCTCCCTAACTGGTACTTCTACTCCAACTTATCTTTTGATACTTCCACAAAAGGAGTTTTGGTGGATAATAGTATTTATTAGTATTTATAAATAATGTTATTTACACTTAGTGTAGTTCCTGGCATATAATAAGCACTCAATTCTAATGTTTAATTGAATACATATTATATGCCAGGAACTATACTAAATGCTTCCCATCTCTTTTAATCTGCACAGCCGCATCACAAAGTATGCTATAACTATTTCAATTTTAAAGATGAGGCTAGGGAGGGTTGCGGAGGTTAAATAACTTACCTAAGATCACAGAGCTAGCTCAGAAATGAGACCGCCAAGATTCCAGGTCTCTGTGGCTTCTCAAATCCGTTTGCTTTTGCTTTTTTTTGACACAACTTTTCCATTTTGCCTCTAGACTGATCACAATCTTCTGTTCAGTCTCTCTACGTATCCCATCTACCTTTTCCTTCCCACTCCACTCTTCCACTCCATAGGTTCTGCTTTTGCTTTTACTTGTCTCTTTATTTAGTGAGGATTTATTCATCATGCCCTTTCAAAAAGTCCCCCACAGCAGGCTCACCTCCTTACACTGCACCCACCACTCCTGTTTGAAGCCTTCCTTCTCCCTACTCCCTTTTCCCAGCTGCTAACAGGGTTGGAGAAGGAAATGAACAGCAGACACAACCTCCAACCTCCCCAGGTGCTAATACAAAAAACTTCCTGCAACTTGAGTTTTTCTATGCTTAACTTAACGTTGCTTTAGGGTTCTACAATAAGCCAATTAATGTAAAAAGTGCTTTGTAAACCGCAGAGTGCTCAATAAATGTAAAGTTCAACTATTCACCTTCCCTTTGCATACCCAGGGCTTCAACTAAGTTACTCTGTGAGCAACAGAAGAGGTGTTCCAACAGAGAATGCCACGTGCGTGTTCGGGGTGCAGGAGAATAAGGTCCTCAGTAATGTGAATTTGGCCCAGGAAATCTCTACTTGTCATTACTGCCCAACCCAGTTTGAAACCTCATCAGGGTTGCCATGAGCACGTTTAAGACGGAGGAAAATATGGTATGAGCCTGAAAACCCCCAATTTAAAAGTCTCTCCAGGAGTGTTTTCCTCCCCCAGCTCCCCGGAGGGTTTAAGCCCTAGCAGCCGTTCCCCTCACACTCACCACGCTCCGCCCACGCCACTTCCTTTCCTACACCCTCGCCTTCCCGGCGGCCCCGGCTGGGACCCCCGCCCCGCCCGCGGAGGACTACAAGTCCCGGCGTGCCGCGCGCCCGCCGGCCGACTGTACGGGGCTGGGCACGTGGCGGCCGCCGAGCTCTGCGCGGGGCACAGCCTCCCGGCGCCGGCCGTGCGGGGAGGTAAGTGATCCGCTCGTGCTGCCAGGGCGCTGGGGATCCACCCGCCCTCTCCTTTCTCCAGGATGCAAGGAAGTGAAGAAAAACACAATAAAAACCGCCCTGCCCTCCCTCGTCTCTGGTGTGTGTCCCGTGCAGCTTGTTGCACCCGTGAGCGTGGAATCTGTCACCCTGCAGTGAACAGGGGGCAGAAGCGTGCCCCGCCGGGCGGAGCGCCTTGACTCGCCAGGGGCTGGGGGGCAGAGCTCGCAGGATGGGACTGGGAGGTGCACGGCTCCGCTGGGCGCACAGCGAGCCCCACACCCCCACGTTCCCTTTCCATAGACGGGCTCCCCGAGAGAGCCCCAAACTAAAAACTCTTTAACAGTTTCTTCTTGAAAGTCTTAGCCAGAAACTTTTCCCTCTGCCTCCGGTGCCACAAGCGAGTCTTTTGACTATCGGATGGCGCCGCTGGTCCAAGAGGCTTCTTGGCGCCCCTTCTCCGGCCCTCTGTCTTGCCCCCACCGCCCGCTCGCCAGGTCCCTTCTCACTTTCCCTTGAGACGCCCTTGGGGTCTTGTTGAGCTCAGCCCTGCCCTCGGGCGACTTCTCAAGATTTCTTCTGCAGCCACGTGAACCCAGGTCTGCGCTTTGCTATGGGAGGATTCCTGAAGCAGAGACAAGGGCGGGTGTTGCCTCTGGGCCTGCCCTGGATCTCCGGGGGATGAGTACTGATCAATAAAAGAAGCCAGTGGAACGACCGGAGGCACCGTTTTCTCCGCCTTTCCGACCCATCTCCTAGTCTATCCAAGCCCACTCCCAAGTGCGCTCAAAAGTTCTGCCCAGATCCCAACTCGAAGATCTCCGAAGTTATTTTAGCACATCCCATAATAGCCTGGATCAGAGGTGCTTTTGTCTGCATCTCTCTCACCCTACACTTACACACCGCTCACACACAAACACAGCAAGCACACCACGCACTCTACAAACACGCACATACAGCACAACACACAATACACATCACACACACACACATTCATCACGCACATATTTTACACACTTGACTTATGCTACACCCTGCAGACACCCATCATTTTTATTAGCAGAGAAGAGGGTCATTTGTTGGAGGGAGTGGAGGAAAATGGGCGATTGTAGTATATATACCTATACCCACAAGTGTCGATTTATTCCAGAAGTAGAAACTAGGTGATAAGTGAAACTTCCCATGGTCAGAATTTAGAATGCCTTTGTGGCTCATTTTTTATAAAATGGGATTGATCTCCTAGAACACTTGAAACCTTTTGTCTAACGGGCAAACTTTGATCACAGCAGGCAGGACAGGAGGGGATGTCCTTTTCTATGTGTAGGAAGAAATTCTTGGAGAAACGTCACAGAATCCTTTTTCCTGTGTGTGAAAGGAAGAGTTGGGTGTAACTATATTTTCTTTGCGTCTCCTTTCAAAAGTGTTGAGCTGATTTTGTTCTGAGCCATGGCATTTCAGTGCTGTCAGGACACTCTCCTCCCTGTCCCTTGCCCACAGGACTCACAGCTCAGACCCTTCTATTTGAATGTAGTTGGAGAACATCAGGAATTACAGATCAAGAATAAACGCATTAGGAAAACTTGGTGAAAGAGCTCTCTATCTCCAGAACAGTTCATTATTTTGATCAGAGGTAGTAAAAGACCCACCTATTTGACCCATGCTCAAAAAATGGTATTCAAAAATACATGAATACTTAGAATTAATCCCTAAATTATTATTGTTTGTTTTTTCAAGCGGGGCAATAGCAAAGATGGGTAGACAGAGCACTCCTACATCTTTCTCAACACTCTCTAAAGAAGTTGAAAATTTCTAATATTCCTGGAATAAGTAAGGGAACACAATTTTGACTTTGAAATTCAGGATGCAAATTTAAATCATAGTTGCTGATCTTCTAGTGCCCTTAAAGATTAATGAAAAAAAAAAGGGAAGTGGGCTTCCTCCTCCTCAATTCTGCCTGAAGTCTACATGATATTATAGCAGCAGATGACTTTTTCTAGGGTCTTTCTTGAAAACCTGTATTCTTTGCCCTATCTTGAGTAGCTTTGTTGACATCTTGACTTTAAACATGTCCAAATATTGATTGGTATTTATTTCAATGACAACTATGTCTGTTTCCTGTGTATCTGCAGCATGCTTGTGGAATGGGCCTGTTTCCCTCCAGCAGTGGTTCCCAGCCAAGCAAGAGAACTGTGAGATTAACCAGGCAGGGTAGCTTCATCAAAAGATCAAGCCCAGTTTTTCTACTCCACCTCCTAATTTCCTAAATTGGGATTTAGGATGGTGGTCGATGATACTATGAGGGTTGACAATATTATCTTCTTTTTCCTATGTAACTGATATAGGTACTCATAGATAGTAAATGTTAGTTGAATTTATTGAATTATGCTTTTTGTGTAACTGGGACAATCAGTTAAACCTCACAGAATTATTTTGTTTTGTAGAATAAGGTTTGTTCCATTTTGAATTTTTGCTGACTTCATCTGGTATGATGAATGCCAAAATAAAAGAACGTGGACGTTCTCAGGAGATCTGGTCATCTACTTTGCATCCTCTCTGAAATATGTTACTTCCTGCATAATGAAGTAAAGGATTTTCTGCTGGGCAGTGCTTTCCTTATTCACACAAAGAGATTACTCAAAAGCCAGCCCTGAGAACTTTGTCCATGAGTCTCTATTAGGAATAAAGAGTAATGCATGACTGCAGCTTCTGACTGTTTCCCAGTTGTAGCCCATAAACACTGGGTTCTTTCTTCTTTTTTTCTCTCACAGGAGAGAAAAAGATAGAGTTATTGAAACATGACATTTCATGCTCAGAACAACAGCAAAGACATATCATGCAGCAACAATGAAGGGGAGAGAAAAAAATCAGAGGCTGTTGATACAGCTTGTCTTTCTTTGTACAAGACAGGTGCAGAGAGGATTCTGCAGTTTTTGGACTCGTGATTCATTCACCTCCACTAATTGTGCTGGGCAGTTAGCAAAAGTGAACAGACACACTGTAGCTTTAAAAAGTCAGCCATGAACCAGAAGGCAGTTGGTGCAGCTTGTGTGTGATTCCTAACGTCATGCTGGCTAAGAGCCAGCCTGGTTTTATTTCACTGTGTCAAATTGTACCTCCTTATTGAATTCCTTTGCCAGCCTACTTTGTGAAAGAAAACATTGGGGTTTCTTTGGCTGTTCTTGATAAGCCTATAAAAAATGACATGTTTTAGTTGCTTCTAGGTAGGTTTTCTTTTTACTCTTCCACAAAAAAGACAATAATAATAAGACAATGTAGTGTGGTGTTACAGAGTATGAGTGTGTTTGTTTTGTTTTGTTTCTGAGACGCTTAGAAAATGGTGAATGTGTAACAGTTTGCAACCGAAGTGAAATCATTGCTTTGGCACAGGAGCAGCAGCACCGCCTTCTGTCTTCTCTGCAACGGTGTGTGAATGGATGTGAATATCTATACCTGTATTAAATGTGGGATTTCTCTATGAATGATCTAAGTGGGGTGGCAACTGGAAGTTTGTGTGTGTGTGTGTGTGTGTGTGTGTGTGTGTGTGTGGGTGTGTGTATCAGGAGTGAGGATTATCCCACACTTGCAGTATTATTTGTTAATCATCTTCTCTAACAGCGATAAAATCTTGTGACTATACTAAATGATGCACTTGTCATGTCAGAGTAATCCCTAGAGAAGGAGTGCTGAAGTAGAAAGTGATTTGGGAGGAAATGTAATTAATTTATGGCTTCAACTGTAGAGGAACAAGCACGTTTCAGAACTAGTTTCTTTAAGCAGTTTTATTCATCGCTTTTTCATCTTGCTGATTGCACATTAATTGTGGAGGGTTTTTATTTTTTCACAGTCCTCACCCTACCAAACAAAAAGACAAAGTGACGGATGCTACTATATCTCCTTGAATGTTTTGGTGATTTTTGCATATAGCTAATGAGCTGCCTAACCTCTCTCTCTCTCACACACACACACACACACACACACACACACACACACACACCAGCACCACCGTTCTGTGCTAAGGGCTATCTGACATTTTTGTGAGCTTCCAGCTTTACCACAGCATGACCACCTCACAGGCAGGGTTTTAAGGCTTTCGTTGAGACGGTGTGAGGCACGGAAATACTTGCTAACAAAAGCGTTAAGTACTCTTTTGCAGTGCAATGAAAAAATATAGGAGGAGTTGGAGTGGACAAAAAAACAAATGCAGTAAGAAAAAAGGAGTCACAGTCCATGGTGGGAAGGGGCAGGAAAGGGGGGCTTGTTTTTCTCGACTTTGACTCATTTGAGTTGCAATGTCTTCAGTGAGAGCCTCGGCACCCAGGGGAAGCTGTGCCCATTCACACAGCACTTGTATTGAGCAAGGGTTCAATATCATTTGCAAATGCTTATTGTCAACTCAGGGAGTGCCAGTAAAGAGGAAAGCACCCCAGTCCGTCTCCTCTAGTTCTGTAGGTTTAATCACATCTCTCCCAACCGCTGAGGGGACTGGAGAACAAACACGCGTGACTGGTGTGAAGCTGTAAAAGGGACCATTATGTTTCCTATTCAGAATATATAGTCTTCTCTCACTTTCTAAGAATTAAACACAAGCTTCTCTCCCTTATTGATTAGTTGCTGAAGTAAAGGAACCCTGCTGCCTTCCCATGCTATCTGTTGACATGGAAAACAAGGAAAATGGCTCTGTCGGTGTAAAAAAGTAAGTGAAACTGGCTTGTGAGTTCTGCTTCTGCAAACAACAGAGGGACTTGGTTTCTGTTTTTATATTTCTTGCGTATATACAACAGTACCCTGTTTGGCGGTGGTCTTGGTTGGTCTACACTGGGCACCAGCCTCCCTTCTCCCCCCAGCCCCAGGCCTTTTTCTTTATTCAATTTGAAAGACAGAGATGACTCAGACATCAAACCGTACATAAAGGGTTAGTGTATCAGGCTTTGGAACGGGGACGGTTGAGGATTTCAGCCCTGCATTTTGTGTGTTGAAACAAAAACACTGAGCAAACATAGACTCTGCCTTCCAAGTCCATAGGCTACGATGGTGGGGGCTGAAAAAATAGTTTGAGTCTTTTAAAATAAAATGACCTCTCCCAAAACTGAGAGCTATAAGAAAGGAAGAAAGCAAGCCACAGTAAGCGTACTAAGTGGAACCACTTCTCTGTGCTGATTTTATGAGCTGTTCGTTGAATGTGAAACATTTCAGGGCATAACATACTTGTTCTATTTTCACGTCTTGTTCTCACTTGAAACTTCTGATCATATTTGTTGTGAGTTGTTTGCTTCTTTTAAAAAGGAAAATTCAGTTGTGTTATGTAGCATATTCTGGAACATGCCAGATGTTTCAGATAACTCTTTAAGATACCTGTGAATATATGAAAAAATGTATTTTCCTATTTAGGAGTTACATTGAAGTTATAACTACTTAGATTACAAGGAGAAAGTAAATTCCAAGAGAGTTTTATCTATTTCATTTTTTCCATGTCATTGAGTTTAAAATTGTCCTCAACTTCAGCTTTGGTGAAAACTAATTAAAATGTGATCCACAGAAATTGTGGTATCTAAATGAGGAAACAGTGTGCTATATGTTTCTGAATAGAAAGTATATTTTGCTTCTGAGTAAACTTACATTAAAATAAACTTAATAAAATCTGCTTTTTAAAATTCTTAGGTAATTTACATAGCAGTGCCATGCTGCCATGCTTATCCCATTCTTGAGGTTTGAGGTAGGTAGACGTAGGAGAAATAAAAGAAATCAATGCTTTTTTATGTAAGAGTTAAATCAGTGCTGTCCAGTATTTTGAGCAGTGATGGAAATGTTATACATGTGGACTGCTGTCCAAAATGGTAACCACTAGCCACATGTGGCTATTAAAACTTGTAGTGTGACTAGTGTAACTGATGAACTGCATTTCTAATTTTACTTAATTTTAAAAGTTAACAGCTTTATTGAAATATAATTGGCATATAATATACTGCATGTGTTTAAAGTATAAAATGTGTAAGATTTGACGTTTGTATACATGTGCAAAATCATTACCACAATTAAGATAATGGACCTGTCCATCACCCCTGAAGTTTCTTCATAACCCTTTGTAATCTCTCCCTCCTGTCCTTCCCTGTTCCCTTATCCCCAGGCAACCGCTGATATGCCATCTGTAACTATAGATGTTACTTTTTCTAGAATTTTATATAAATGGAATTATTCTAATGTAATTTTGGGGGGAAGAAGAGGGTCTGGTTCCTTTTACCCAGGATAATTAATTGGGGATTCATCCATGTTAAGAGAGTGTATCAATAGTTCATTACTCTTTATTACCAAGTAATACAGTTGACCTTTGAACAACAGGGAATTGAACTTATACATGCTTTTTTTTCCAGTAAATATTTTGGAAATGTTTTTGGAGATTTGTGACAATTTTCTTTTCTCTAGCCTATTT
>JAVSCE010014908.1:0-25834 GCA_032199065.1 Smutsia gigantea
AACCCAACCCTTTTGTAAACTGGAAGAGGGCAGCTGAGGGGCTTCCATACAGACATCACTGTGTGTGAGGGGGTAGACACAAGAGTGCTATAAAGCTTATTTGTGGGGACACTGAAGTCACCCAAGGGATAGAAGGATCTAGAAGAAGATTCTGCAAGCAGGCCAGTGTCCTCTGTGAGGGACATTCCAGTTATCTACTGCTCTGTATTGAACCACCCCAAATTTAGTGACATAAAACAGAACCATTTTATATGCTCACAGGTTCTGTGGATTAGAAATTCAGAGCGGTCTGAGTGGGAATGGCTTGACTTTCCTCAATGGAAAACCCATTTCTCTTTCATGTAAATTTTAGAATCGTCTCATCAAGCCTCCACTCCCCAGACCCCTCTTAGTATTTGAGTACGATAAAGTTAAACATGTAGATACATTTGGAGAGATTTGAATCTGCTATCTGGATTCTTCCTACCAGTGAACATGGTATTTCTATTTTTAAATTTTTCTCCAGTTTTTTTTTAGATATTGACAAACAGTACATGTAGTCTCTATTTGTTTTACAATGCTTTTCACATTTATCTTCCTATGAAGATCTTGACCTTTTTGCCAAGTCCCTTCTCTAAAAACGCTGTATTTTTGCTGCTGTAATAAATCACATTTTAAAAATTAAGATTTGAAATTGCTGATGTTGTGAAGTTTATTTATTGATATGTAGTCAAATTCCTACTTCCTACACTCATACTAAACGTTTGTCTATGGAATCATTAGGGTTTCTACAGAAATAAAAAGCAAGAACCACGGTGCTGAGTAGGTCGGCAGTGACCTGTGACTCACGCTGTGACGGGGGCCTTCCTGATTTCAAAGGGAAACTTCTCAGTCATCAGCACTGAGAGCGGTGCTTCTTGGAGGCTTTGGGAGAAACCCTTCAGATCAGGGGGCTTCCCTGCCTCCTGCGGTTGCTACAATTCATGAATGAGTGCTGAGTTTCACCTAAATTCTTCATCTGCATATTCTTTCTTTGTGATATATATTTTTTTCTCCAGTTATCTATTAATATAGTTATATGAATGCATGTAAAACCAGTTTTAACATTTTAAAAAGAAACCCAGTTTCACCATGATAATGGTTTTTATACAATTTTATACAGTTTTAGTTTACTATTAGCTCAGATATTTTATTTAATCTATGAACATGAGGAAGGCTGGTCTGTAATTTCCTACTGTTGTGCTGTCCTTAACTGGTTTAGCCTCATGAAGTGCACTTTGGGGTGTTTCCATCTTCTTTCTCCTTGGAAACTCTTTTACCACTCTAATCTGCTCCATGAATTTTTGGTTACCATCTGTGCCAGTCATTTTTCCTTGTGAGAAATCTTTAAACTACTGATATAATTTATTTAATATCTAGGGAATGCACGGACTGAATTGTGCCCCCCCTGCCCCACTGCACACTGGGAAGCCCTACACCACAGTGTACCTGCATGCGGAGGGAGGGCCTTTAGGAGGCGCTGGGGTTACAGGAGGTCGTCGGGGTGGCTCCCTGCTCCGCAGGACTCGTGTCCTCATAAGAGGAGGAACAGACACCACAGTCCTCTTTCCACACAGAAACAGAGGACAGGCCACGTGAGGACACAGGGAGAAGGCACGTGCCTGCGATCCACAAGGAGAGGTCTCCACAGAAACCAACACTGCTTGCTCTGGTCTTGCAGCCTCTAGAACTCTGAGAAAATACATTTCTGTTGTTCAAGCCTCCCAGCCTGTGGACCTGTGTTATGGCAGCCTGAGCAGAAGAACACAGTGGATTATTCAGTGCTTCTATTTCTTTCATTATTTATTTTAAGTCCCATATTTCATAGGAATTTGGCCATTTATTCACATATATTGGTATACATTTCTTAAGAGTATGTTTGACTTTTGTATTTCTGCTCTATCTGTAGTTATACCTTCTTTTCAAATTCCCATTACTACTGTGTCTTTCCTTATTGCACGCATTCAGAATGGGAGTATATGGTCCTGAGGGAGTAAAAATTAGTCTTACTCTTTTTAAGCATGAAGTACAGTATATAAAGAGATCAGCAAACCTGTGGTATTAAAATGTCATGGAGTGGATTAAGGAAAACAGTGCTTAGAAAAGCTCCTACGGGAGGTTATAATTTTTAAAAAGTTAGGAAGCACTGTTCTATTTTACAGTCAATTTCATCAGAGCACTATCTAAATCAGTATAATGTTTTCACTTTCCTTTTGACTTTGTTATTACTTACTGTCTTTTGCTTCATTTTTCACATATTTTTCATTTAAAAAATATCCTCCCTTTCATTTGCTTGGGTTTATCCACCTTACTCTTTTTCTAAAGTTTTAGGTCAATTATTAGGTCATGTATTTTCACTCTTTCTTTTCTGTAAACAAACCTTTTGGGCCACAAATTTTCCTGACAGTACCTCAGTGTACCTCCTAAATTTTCACATATTTTATTGTATTGCCATTTGATTTTTAAGGATATTTTAATTTTTATTTTTTTGGTCCATATTTACAGGTGTGATATAAAATTTTCAATTGTATGTGCTTTTTCAAAAATTACTTTTGCCATTGATGTCAAAACTAGTTGCACTGTGACCTGAGAATGTGATCTCTGTGATATTATTTCTTTGAATTTTATTGAGACTTGTTTTAATACATGACTGACTGGATAGAGGATTCTTATAAGCCCATTAGACCAACTTTAATGAGTTGGTGAAATCTATGTTTTAGGTAATATTTTTCTTTTTGACAGACATGTAAATTTCTCAGTGTAACAGTGGACTTGACAAGTTCTCCTTCTCATTGATCATGTTTACTTTCTTAGGTACATGCCAGCTTATAATTTTTGTGGCTTTCTGGAAAATGAAGTTCTTTCATTAGGAACTTACCCTATTTAAGCCTCATATGTTTTTTCTGTGTTGAAGACTCCAGCGTTTTGGTTTGCCCAGAATTTATGAGATATCTTTCTCATTCTTTTACAGTCAACTTTTTCATATCCTATGTATTAGATGTGTCTCCTTGATAAAGTATATATACTTAAGATTTTTATAAAAACAACAGTGTGCCAAGCACTCTCTTTGGTAAGTCAAGCCCATTTATGTTGTGGGGGTCATGCAAATGCAACACTCAGATCTCTGACGGCAGGAAGTATAACTTTTGACAATTCAGAATAATCCTGGTAGTGATGTTTAGTGAATTCAAGACCATGCAGACACAAAACTAAATAAAATTAGGGAAACAGTGCATGAACAAAATCGGGAGATGAACAAAGAAATAGAAACCTTAAAAGAGCAAATCTAAAACTAGAGTTGAAGAATACAATGACTATACTGATAAATACAACAGAGGTCTACAACAGAACACTTGAGCAAAGAAAAGAAGGAATTAAAGAGCTACAAGATAGGTCATTTGAAATTATCTTCTCATAGGAAAAAAATGAAATTAAAAAGAGTGGAAAACTTCCGGAAAGATGGCAGCGTGAGCAGGGCAGCGGATATCTCCTCCCCAAACCAAATATATTTATGAAAATACAGCAAATACAACTATTCCTAAAAGAAAGACCAGAAGACACAGGATGACACCAGCCTGCATCTGCACCTGAGAGGACTCAGCACCCCGCTTGGCAGGTAAGATACGGAGCCCTGTCCCAGCGGGACCCGAGCACTCCCCCAACCCAGCGCATGGGTGGGAGGAGAGGATTCAGAGCCAGGAGGGAGTGGAAGCACAGGCCCACCGAATAACCAGCCCTGGTGATCTGTGCCGGGAGCGCTGACACACTTTGTGCGGTGTATCGGAGATTGGAGAGGCAGAGGTACAGATTCCAAGACGGCAGCACCACCCAGCCAGTTCCCCAGGACAAAAGAAAAGCACGTGCTTTTTTAGGGGTCTTAAAGAGACAGGTGCCCAATGGAGGAGCAGGATCGTCCCAGCACACTCAAGCAGGCTGGGAGTCCTGGGGAATTTTAGTCCCCTTGGACTGTGGCTGGGAAAAGCAGACGCATGGAGACTTCCCACAGAAATCAGCAGCCTCCCATTCATTCCCTCTCTGGCCAGAGTCACAAAGGGCCCAGAGGAGCGGTGTGGCGGTGGAAGAGTGGAGCAGCATCACCACCTACGGGATCCTCACAGAAACTATACCTGGCAGGCGTTTTTTCTTTTTTCTCTATTTTCCCTTTCTTCTTTTTTTCTTTTTCTGACCACTTCCATCACCATGAAAAGACACAGAAATATGGTACAAATAAAACTTACCCAGAAAACCCCAGACCAGACTACCGCAAGGAGGGAGTCTGAAGGGATGCACATGCACAATCTTCCTGAAAAAGAATTCAGAATAAAAGTCATAAGCATACTGGTGGATCTACAGAGAAATATGCAAGAAATAAGGGAGGAAGTGAGGGAAGTGAGGAAAGACAATACAGAGATGAGACAAGCGATCGACGGGTTTAGCAGCAGACTGGACGAGATGCAAGAGACTGTTAATGGAATAGAAATCAGAGAACAGGAATATAGAGAAGCCTAGGCAGAGAGAGATAAAAGGATCTCTAGGAATGAAAGAATTTTAAGAAAACTGTGTGACCAATCCAAACGGAGGAATATTTGCATTATAGGAATACCAGAGGACAATGAGAGAGAAAAAGGGATAGAAAGTGTCTTTGAAGAAATAATTGCTGAAAACTTCCCCATGCTGGGGAAGGAAATAGTCTCTGAGACCATGGAAGCCCACAGATCTCCCAACACAAGGGACCCAAGGAAGACAACACCAAGACACATAATAATTAAATGGCAAAGATGAAAAATAAGGAGAGTATTAAAGGCAGCTAGAGAGAGAAGAAATATTACCTACAAAGGAAAATTCATCAGACTATCATCAGACTTCTCAACAGAAACCTTACAGGCCAAAAGAGAATGGCATGATATATTTAATGTAATGAAAAAGAAGGGCCTCAAACCAAGAATATTGTATCCAGCACGACTATCATTTAAATTGGAGGGAGGGATTAAACAATTTCCAGAGAAGCGTAAACTGAGGGAACTTGCCTCCCATAAACCACCTCTTCAGGATGTCTTAAAGGGACTGCTCTCTTAAGGCTAAAAAGAGGTCACAACAGAAAATAAAATCATAGCAAAGAAAGCAGACCATCCAAATACTAACTAAAGGCAAAGAATAAAACACCTAGAATAGAAAGAATGGAGGAGGAGGAATAAGAAGGGAGAGAAATAAAGAAACATCAGACGGTGTTAACAATAACTTAACAAGAAAGTTAAGTTAGATTGTTAGATAGTAAAGAAGCAACCCTTGAACCTTTGGTAACCACGAATCTAAAGCCAGCAATGGCAATAAGTACATATCTTTCGATAATCACCCTAAATGTAAATGGACTGAATGCACCAATCAAAGACACAGAGTAACAGAATGGATAAAAAAAACAAGAAACTCACCTCAAACCCAAAGATATACACAGACTAAAAGTGAAGGGATGGAAAAAGATATTTCATGCAAACAACAAGGAGAAAAAAGCAGGTGTTGCAGTACTTGTATCAGACAAAATAGACTTCAAAACGAAGAAAGTAGCAAGAGATAAAGAAGGATATTACATAATGATAAAGGGGTCAATCCAACAAGAAGATACAACCATTATAAACATATATGCAACCAACACAGGAGCCCCGGCATATGTGAAACAAATACTAACAGAATTAAAGGAGGAAATAGATAGCAATGCATTCATTTTAGGTGACTTCAACACACCACTCACTCCAAAGGACAGATCAACCAGACAGAAAATAAGTAAAGACACAGAGGCACTGAACAACACACTAGAACAGATGGACCTACCAGACATCTACAGAACTCTACACCCAAAAGCAACACGATACACATTCTTCTCAAGTGCACATGGAACATTTTCCAGAATAGACCACATACTAGGCCACAAAAAGAACCTCAGTAATTTCAAAAATATTGAAATCCTACCAAGCAACTTCTCAGATCACCAAGGTATAAAACTAGAAATAAATTTAGAAAGAAATCAAAAAGGCTCACAAATACATGGAGACTTAACAACACTTTCCTAATTAATCAATGGGTTAACGACCAAATCAAAACAGAAATCAAAGAATATATGGAGACTAATGACAATAACAACACAAAGCCACAACTTCTGTGGGATGCAGCAAAGGCAGTTCTAAGAGGAAAGTATATTGCAATCCAGGCCTATTTAAAGACGGAAGAACATTCCCAAATGAATAGTCTAAAGACACAATTACTGAAATTGGAAAAAGAAGAACAAATGAGGCCCAAAGTCACTAGAAGGAGGGACATAATAAAGATTAGAGAAGAAATAAATAAAATTGAGAAGAATAAAACAATAGAAAAATCAATAAAACCAAGAGCTGGTTCTTAGAAAAAATAAACAAAATAGATAAACCCCTAGCCAGACTCATTAAGAGAAAAAGAGAATCTACACACATAAACACAATCAGAAATGAGAAAGGAAAAATCACGACGGACCCCACAGAAATACAAAGAATCACAAGAGAATATTATGAGAACCTATATGCTAACAAGCTGGAAAACATAGAAGAAATGGACAACTTCTTAGAAAAATACAACCTTCCAAGACTGACCAAGCAAGAAACAGAAAAACTAAACAGATCAATCACCAGTGATGAAATCGAATTGGTAATCAAAAAACTACCCAAGAACAAAACCCCAGGCCTGATGGATTCACCTCTGAATTCTACCAGACATATAGAGAAGAAATAACACCCATTCTCCTTAAAGTTTTCCAAAAAATAGAAGAGGAGGGAATACTTCCAAACTCATTCTATGAAGCCAGCATCACTCTAATACCAAAACCGGGCAAAGACCTCACCAAAAAAGAAATTACAGACCAATATCCCTGATGAACGTAGATGCAAAAATACTCAACAAAATATTAGCAAACCGAATTCAAAAATACATCAAGAGGATCATACACCATGATCAAGTGGGATTCATCCCAGGGATGCAAGGATGGTACAACATTCGAAAAACCATCAACATCATCCACCACATCAACAAAAAGAAGAACAAAAACCACATGATCATCTCCATAGATGCTAAAAAAGCATTTGACAAAATTCAGCATCCATTCCTGATTAAAACTCTCAACAAAATGGGTATAGAGGGCAAGTACCTCAACATCATAAAGGCTATATATGACAAACCCACAGCTAACATCATACTTAACGGTGAGGCACTGAAAGCTTTTCATCTAAGATCGGGAACATGACAGGAATGCCCACTCTCTCCACTGTTATTCAACACAGTACTGGAGGACCTAGCCACAGCAATCAGACAAAATAAAGACATTCTAGGCATCCAGATTGGTAAAGAAGAAGTCAAATTGTCACTATTTGCAGATGACATGATACTGTACATAAAAAACCCTAAAGACTCCATTCCAAAACTACTAAAACTAATATCTGAATTCAGCAAAGTTGCAGGATACAAAATTAACACACAGAAATCTGCTGCTTTCCTATACACTAATGATGAACTAACAGAAAGAGAAATCAGAAAAACAATTCCATTCACAATTGCATCAAAAAGAATAAAATACCTAGGACTAAACCTCATGAAGTAAGTGAAAGACCTGTACTCTGAAAACTACAAGACACTCCTAAGAGAAATTAAAGAGGACACTAACAAATGGAAATGCATCCCATGCTCTTGGCTAGGAAGAATAAATATTGTCAAAATGGCTGTACTACCTAAAGCAATCTATAGATTCAATGCAATCCCTATCAACCTACCAACAGCTTTCTTCAATGAACTGGAACAAATAATTCTAAAATTCATATGGAACCACAAAAGACCCCAAATAGCCAAAGCAATCCTGAGAAGGAGGAATAAAACAGGGGGAATTACACTCCCTGACCTCAATCTCTACTACAAAGCCACAGTAATCAAGACAATTTTGTATTGGCACAAAAACAGACCCACAGACCAGTGGAACAGAATAGAAAATCCAAACATTAACCCAAACATATACAGTCAATTAATATTTGATAAAAGTGCCTTGGATATACAATGGGGAGATGACAGCCTCTTCAGCAGCTGGTGTTGGAAAAACTGGACAGCTACATGTAAGAGAATGAAACTGGACTACTGTCTAGCCCCATACACAAAGGTAAACTCAAGGTGGATCAAACACCTGAATGTAAGTCATGAAACCATAAAACTCTTAGAAAAAAACATAGGCAAAAATCTCTTGGACATAAACGTGAGCAACTTCTTCATGAACATATCTCCCCGGGCAAGGGAAACAAAAGCAAAAATGAACAAGTGGGACTATATCAAGCTGAAAAGCTTCTGTACAGCAAAGGACACCATCAGTAGAACAAAAAGACATCCTACAGTATGGGAGAATATATTCATAAAAAACGTATCTGATAAAGGGTTGACATCCAAAATATATAAAGAACTCATGCACTTTAACAAACAGAAAGCAAATAATCCAATTAAGAAATGGGCAGAGGACATGAATAGACACTTCTCCAAAGAAGGAATTCAGATGGCCAACAGGCACATGAAAAGATGCTCCACATCGCTAATCATCAGAGAAATGCAGATTAAAACCACAATGAGATATCACCTCACACCAGTAAGAATGGCCAACATCCAAAACACAAACAACAACAAATGTTGGCGAGGATGTGGAGAAAAGGGAACCCTCCTACACTGCTGGTGGGATTGCAAATTAGTTCAACCATTGTGGAAAGCAGTATGGAGGTTCCTCAAAAAACTCAAAATAGAAATACCATTTGACCCAGGAATTCCACTCCTAGGAATTTACCCTAAGAATGCAGCAGCCCAATTTGAGAAGGACAGATGCACCCCTATGTTTATTGCAGCACTATTTACAATAGCCAAGAAATGGAAGCAACCTAAGTGTCCATCAGTAGATGAATGGATAAAGAAGAGTGGTACATATACACAATGGAATATTATTCAGCCACAAGAAGAAAACAAATCCTACCATTTGCAACAACATGGATGGAGCTAGAGGGTATTATGCTCAGTGAAATAAGCCAAGCCGAAAAAGACAAGTATCAAATGATTTCACTCATATGTGGAGTATAAGAACAAAGAACAAAACTGAAGGAACAAAACAGCAGCAGACTCACAGAACCCAAGAACGGACTAATAGTTACCAAAGGGAAAAGGACTGGGGAAAATGGGTGGGAAGGGAGGGATAAGAGGGAAAAAGGGGCATTACGATTAGCAGATGTAATGTTGGGGGGCACGGGGAGGGCAGTACAACTCAGAGAAGACAAGTAGTGATTCTATAGCATCTCACTACGCTGATGGACAGTGACTGTAATGGGGTTGGTGGGGGGGACCTGATGAAGGGTAGTTTAATAACCATGTTGCACATGTAACTGTAGATTAATGATACCAAAATAAATTATAAAAAAAGAAAGAATTGAAAAATGAGCCGGTACTACTTTTAAAACATGATACCGGGGATATTTATGTATACGGAACACTGTGGGTAACATGCACATGAAAAGATGTTTAACATGACTAATCATCAGAGAAATATAAATCAAAACCAAAAGATAGAATCCTACATCAGTTAGCATGGCTATTTTAAAAAATGATTAATAATAAGTGTTGGTATGGATGTGGAGAGATTGAAAACTTTCTACATGATGGGAATGGAAGTGGTGCCACCACTAGGGAGAAGTTTTTTATCCTCAAAAAACAAAAAATGCAACTAACATGTAATCTAGCAATCCACTTCTGGATGAAACCAAAAGAACAGAATTGAAATCAGGATCACAAAGAGACATCTGTGTTTCCATATTTCTTGCAGCGCTACAATATCTAAGTTGTAGAACAACCTAAATGTCCAATGACAGATGAACAGATAAGGAAAATGTGGGGTACACATACACTGGACTCATTATTCAGCCTTACAGGAGGAGGAAACCCAGACCTTTGTGACAATATGGATGAACCTGGAGGGTATTATGCTAAATGAAGTAAGCCAGACACAGGAGGACAAATACTCCATGATTCCCCTTATTTGAGGTATCTAAAACAGTCAGACTACTAGAAGCAGAGAGTAGGATGGTAGTTACCAGGGGACAAGGGGAGAGGGAATGAGAGCTGTCCTCTGGGTGTGCAGTTGCAGTTATGCAAGGTGAGTTAGTCCTAGAGGGTCACCGTGCAGTGTGCTGTAGGTACCTAATCGTTCTGAGACCACGGCAACATGATCCCGAACCCAGAAACAGACCCATGTGTATTCGGTCAACTACTATTGACAAGTCCACCAAGAAAACATAATGAAAAAGCATCTTCTGTTCAGTAAATGGTGTTGAGTAAACTGGGTTTCCATATGAACAAGAATGAAACTGGGCCCCTATCTTGTTTCAAACAGGGGAGTAGGGGAGGGAGCTACCAGCCCCTTAATGTTCCCTAAGCAAAACTAGGTGGGACCATCTCACATTACAGTCATACAGACACCCAGATGGTGGGCATCTGGGTGCCCCTGGAAGCCTGGGTGTTGAGCATCAGTGTCCCACCCATTATTCTGTGAGGACTTGAGGACTTTCCTGGGGTGATTCCACGAGCAACCATGAGCCACCACAGGGAGCCTGCTCTCCTTGGGATGTCTCTGCATCTGTCTCTCAGCATTTGATGTGAGAGGTTCTTCCTCTCACAGTAGTTATTTGTAATTTCTGATTGCTGTGTGGAGTTCCACTGGGTGCAGTAGCACTGTGTATATCCATTCCCTGGTTCATCAGCATTTGTTTAGTTTCTAGAACAGTAATTTTGACTCCGGTTGTTGGTACCAAGCAGGTACACGATACTGGGGATATTTGTGTATATGGAACACTGTAGGCCTGTATACAGTCTTAGTAGATGCTGGCTGTTTTGTGAAGTAGTTCTACCAATGTAAATTCTCACTAGCCCTACATGAATTATCTGATTGTTCCAGAACCTTGTCAGCATGTGGTATTACTGGTAGTGTTTTCATTTATCTAATCTGATTTCTGTCTTAAAAACAGCTCATTGTGACTTTTATTAGCATTTCCCTGAAATTAAAGAGGGTAAACATTTTTTAAAACATTTGAATTATTTGCTTATCCAATTTAATCTAATGCCTATTATAGCTTTTGCCATATTTTTCTAGTGGGCTTTCGGTACTTTGTTTCATTTGACAAAATTAGTTACATAGTTTGCCTTGGTGTCCTTTACCAGATGCATGTAATTCGAGTGTCTCCCACTAGGGCTTTCCACTGGTGAATTCTGATAAAAACTAGCTCATAATATATCTTAATATGATCCACGTTGTAATTTTCTTCTCTCTGTGTTTCACTGTATAAAAGTGAAAACTTTTTCTCCTCCTTGTGGAAGTGCACTGTTGTGTTTTATAGTTTGGTTTGCCTTTATATCAGAACTTAAATTAAGAAATTAAGAAGTGATAGATCCCAGCAAAAGGCTGGATTACTGAACTGCAAGACAATTCAAGAGCAAATAACCCAACAAAAGTGCAGTGTGAACAATATTGGAAATCCCTGGACAGAGTTAAAGAGCAGTGGGATCTGATTAAAGAGGAGCATGGGGAGGGGAGTGTCATGGGGATGGCAGTATGCACGGAAAATATGTCAGTGGCTCTGTAACATCTGACTACGTTTACAGATAGCAACTGCACTAGAGGAGGTGAGGATTTAATAATATGGGTAACTGTCGAACCACTGTGTTGTATATTTGGAACCAACGAAAGATGGTATATCAGTGATACTTTAATAAAAAAAAGAAAGGGGTGGGGAAGGGTAGGAGGACAGGTTTCAGAGGCACAAGCAGAATTTTGGAGGATAATGGATATGTTCATTATCTTCATGGTGATGATGGTTTCACAGATGTACACATATGTTATGACTTGTCAAAGTACACTCCTTAAACACCTTATTTTAGGCAAATTATAACTCAATGAAACTTTTTAAAAAGTGCCCCTGGGGAAAAAAATTAAACATTACATGTAGGTATAAAGTGAAAAGTCTTCTGCATTCCCCTCCTGCAACTATGAATGCCTTTGAAGTCTTCCACGAGGAGCTTCCAAGCATGTGAATCTCCCTCTCCTCCATGTAATGATTGTTGAGAACTCTGCATTATTCTTTTAGTTTTTCCATATGCATATATTTTAAACAATGTACTGTTTAAATATATATATTTGAGAATATGCACACATTACAATATCATAATATAAAAATATCTCAACTTGTTTTTGTCATTTAGTGTTAAGTTTTTGAGCTTTAACTGTGTTGATAGGTAAAGTGAAGTTAATTCAGCTCTTTGCAGCATAGTATTCCATTATATAATTATCCACACTAATACTGTAGCCAACTAGCCACATGTGGCTATTGAACACTTGAAATGTGGCTATTGTGACTGGGGAACTGAACTTTTTATTTTCACTAATTTAGATTTTAATAGTTACATGTGACTAGGTGAGCAAAGAGGGGCAGGAGATTGAGTTAACAATGGATCAGGCCTACATGATGAAGTCTCCATAAGAGAATCTCTTAACTATAGAGTTCAGAGAGGTCCCAGGTTGGTGAACACATCTACGCACCAGAAGGGTGGCACACCACAACTCCACAGCGACAGAAGCTCCTGTGCTCTGGGCTCCTCCAGGCCTCACCCTGCATACCTCTGCACCTGGCTGTTCATCTGTATCCTTTATGATATCCTTTATAATAAACCAGTAAGTATAAGAAAGAAAAGAGTAGAGGGAATGTGGGGGAAGGAATTGATATCACAAGTGAAAATACACAAGCATGACCCAAGTTGATGAAAGACAGCAATCCACAGATGCAATTAATTCAACATTCCCTCAGCAAAGTACTTACACAGGAAACCATAAGGTATTAATGCTGTGGTCTAAAAAGACAAAGTTAACATAAAAGACTTTAGAGGATACAGAGGCTACAAGCAAGAATAAGGTGATGTCAACAGAGAACCATTTTTAAAATGCTAAAAGAACTTTGATGTCAAACCAGATTTCTATACCCCACAGCAATGTTGCCCACAATGATGTCTTAAGAAAAAACTTAAAGTGTAATACTTCATAGTTAGCAGCCTTGAACTAGAAAAACTACTAGAGTGTTGTGGTAAGTCTGAAAGGAAATAACCCGAGATTGAAAACCAGGAATGCAGGAAAAAATGAAGAGGAAAGGAAAAGAAATTTATTTACAAAAAAAAAATTCTGTTCTATGAGTTAATTCTAAAAGTCTAAAATGCATGATAACAGTACTACAGGTCATGGTTAACAACAGAATTGAAAGTGTTCTACAGTATTAATTAGTATTTGGGGAAGTGGTAAAACTATTTTATGACAGTACATTATGTGAGGAATCCATAATGTAATCATTACTGAACTGCAGAATGATTTCTATATGATTGCAACTAACAAATTTATAGAGAAAAGAATGGACTAGTAAATGAGGAAAACCAAAGTCAGTGAAATAAGGTGAATAAAGGAAGAACTAGTTACATCAAAGGGTAGGGAAAGTGTAAGATGTTGAAATAACCTCAAATGTATCAGTTTAAGTGAAATGTGAATGTACATAACATGAATTTATTTTAATGGCCATTTGACAAAGAGTATTGTTAATAAATATTCTGGACACTCACTTACTGATAAACACTTAAATGGTCTCAAATTTTTCCCATTACAACATAAGTTGTATGGAAGTCTCTGTGCATAGACATTTCCACTCCTATTGAATATATCCATAGTGGGAGAAAAAGGAAACATTCAAATGTTGATGAAAATGCAATGTACTACCTCCCCATACACAAATGTATTATATTTTTTCATCTACAACAGCATGTGACAGTATCAATAACCCTCAGATAGTTGTGTTTCTGCATAAAGATTTAGGACATTTGGAAGTTACATTGATATAAAAGATGTCTTCTGTGGATTATCCAATGATTGGATGATCCATCCACTCATTTCCTCCACGAAAGGGGAAACAGATGGGGATGTCACTGCATTTTCCAGTAAGTCACAGGTTTCTTGCACCTCAGGAGTGGAGGTGTTGGGACAGCCCTTCTAACATGGGGCAACTGCATGAACCCATTCTGGTGAGTGGGGAATCCAGATTGACAGCAAGTGTCCATTTGTGTACTTTCTCCTCTGTGAGACCTAAATTAGCAGACACTAGACATTAAAACCAGGAGGTATCTTACCAAAAGTTATTTCCCAGGTGTTAATGTTGGTTAAATAATATTCAAAGTATATTCATTAGTAAATGAAGCTTCCTTAGGATAATATGCCAGATGGCCCTGTTTTGTTTCAACAACATCACTGGGAAGGGGAAGTAGTATGTGGTCCTGCACTGTTGAAATTGTTCCCTGCAAGCATGGATTACTTAACAGCAAAACGATCATGCTGTCACACTCTTACATCTCATATAGCATTTATACAAGAGATAGAACAGTACCAATGCAAATAGGCATGGCATTTGGAGAAGCCAGTATGGGTTGGGGACAGATTTACAGTGAAAACTCATTTCACCTATAAAGTCATTACGAACATTTTTATATTGGTTTAATTTGTCAACATATCTTATCACCCAAGTTTCTCCCAGAGTGATATAACTCCAGTTTATAGGCTGCCATGCAACCTTTCCAGGTTGAAAAAGTAGAGATGGTCTTGCCAAACCTAAGTTTCACCCTCCAGGGCATCTGGTATGCTTTGGCTAAGAGAGATATGTTATTCTCTTGGTTGGAGCCACTCTCAAGGTATTAATCAAATGTTGGCATTCTCTCAGTGCATAACCCACTTACCCATCCCTTTACCCTAGGCTATAATTTATTCCTCTCTCCACTGGCAATGTATCTTTATCCAGACCTTTCCACCTGTGAAGGGGATATCAGGTGCTACTGTACTAGTCCAGGTGGCTGGCACAATACCAGTCTTGCAAGTGCCTCCCCTCAGTCCACTCCCACTCATGGAAGGTACGGTTACACAAGTGCAGATCCAGCTGGCTGTCCTGGCCACCAAGCAGCAGAGCTGCACTCACTGTCAGCCCAGACAATCACACATGGGGTGAAGGCGCAGTCCAGCCCATCAGGTCCTTAAGAATTCAGGCATAAATATAAAGGGTGTCTTTGTAACCACGAATCTAAAGCCAGTAATAGCAATAAGTGCATATCTATCAATATTCACCCTAAATGTAAATGGACTAAAGGCACCAATCAAAAGACACAGAGTCATAGAATGGATAAAAAGCAAGACCCATCTATATGCTGTTTACAAGAGACTCACCTCAAACCCAAAGATATACACAGACTAAAGCTGAAGGGATGGAAAGATATTTCATGCAAACAACAAGGAGAAAAAAGTAGGTGTTGGAGTACTTGTATCGGACAAAATAGACTTCAAAACGAAGAAAGTAGCAAGAGATAAAGAAGGACATTATATAATGGTAAAGGGGTCAGTCCAACAAGAGGCTATAACCATTATAAATATATATGCACCCTAAACAGACGCACCAAATTTGTGAAACAAATACTAACAGAATTAAAGGAAGAAATAGAAAGCAATGCATTCATTTTAGGAGACTTCAACACACCACTCACTCCAAAGGACAGATCAACCAGACAGAAAATAAGTAAAGACACAGAGGCACCTAACAACACACTAGAACAGATGGACCTAACAGACATCTACAGAACTCTACACCCAAAAGCAGCAGGATACACATTCTTCTCAAGTGCACAAGGAACATTTCCCAGAATAGACCACATATGAGGCCACAAAAAGAACCTCAGTAAATTCAAATATATTGAAATTCTACCAATCAACTTCTCAGATCACAAAGGTATAAAACTAGAAATAAATTGTACAAAGAAAACAAAAGGGCTCACAAATACATGGAGGCATAATAACATGCTACTAAATAATCAATGGGTCAATGACCAAATTAAAACAGAGATCAAACAATATATGGAGAAAAATGACAACAACACAAAGACACAACTTCTGTGGGATGCAGCAAAGGCAGTTCTAAGAGGAAAGTATATTGCAATCCAGGCCTATTTAAAGAAAGAAGAACAATCAAAAACGAATAGTCTAAAGACCCAATTGTTGAAATTGGAAAAAGAAGAACAAATGAGGCCCAAGGTCACCAGAAGGAGAGACATAATAAAGATTAGAGAAGAAATAAATAAAATTGAGAAGAATAAAAACAATAGAAAAAAATTATGAAACCAAGAGCTGGTTCTTTGAAAAAATAAACAAAATAGATAAACCCCTAGCCAGACTCATTAAGAGAAAAAGAGAATCTACACACATAAACAGAAACAGAAATGAGAAAGGAAAAATCACGACGGAATCCACAGAAATACAAAGAATTATAAGAGAATACTATGAAAATCTATATGCTAACAAGTTGGAAAACCTAGAAGAAATGGACAACTTCTTAGAAAAATAGAACCTTCCAAGACTGACCAAGCAAGAAACAGAAAACCTAAACAAGCCAATTACCAGCAACAAAATTGAAACAGTAATCAAAAAACTATGTAAGAACAATGGATTCACCTCTGAATTTTACCAGACATATAGAGAAGAAATAATATCCATTCTCCTTAAAGATTTCCAAAACATAGAAGAGGAGGGAATACTTCCAAACATTCTGTGAAGCCAGCATCACTCTAATACCAAAACCAGGCAAAGACCCCACCAAAAAAGAAAATTATAGACCAATATCCCTGATGAACACAGACGCAAAAATACTCAACAAAATATTAGCAAACCAAATTCAAAAATACATCAAGATCATACACCATGATCAAGTGGGATTCATCCCAGGGATGCAAAGATGGTACAACATTCAAAAGTCCATCACCTTAATTAAAAAAAACCTTAATAATAATAATAATAAATAAACAAACAAATAAAAAAAGAAAAAAAGAAAATCCGTCATCACCCACATCAACAAAAAGAACAAAAACGACATGATCATCTCCATAGATGCTGAAAAAGCATTTGACAAAATTCAACATCCATTCATGATCAATACTCTCAACAAAATGGGTACAGAGGGCAAGTACCTCAACATCATAAAGGCCATATAGGACAAACCCACAGCCAACATAATACTTAACAACGAGAAGCTGAAAGCCTTTCATCTAAGATCAGGAACAAGACAGGGATGCCCACTCTCCCCACTGTTACTCAACATAGTACTGGAGGTCCTAGCCATGGCAATCAGACAAAACAAAGAAATACAAGGCATCCAGATTGGTAAAGAAGAAGTCAAATTGTCACTATTTGCAGATGACATAATATTGTAAATACAAAACCCCAAAGACTCCACTCCAAAACTACTAGAACTAAAATCTGAATTCAGCAAAGTTGCAGGATACAAAGTTAACACACAGAAATCTGTTGCTTTCCTATACAATAAAGATGAACTAGCAGAAAGAGAAATCAGGGTAACAGTGCAATTCACAATTGCATCAAAAAGAATAAAATACCTAGGCATAAACCTAACCAAGGAAGTGAAAGACCTGTACTCTGAAAACTACAAGATACTCCTAAGAGAAATTAAAAAGGACACTAACAAATGGAAATTCATCCTTGCTCTTGTCTAGGAAGAATAAATATTGTCAAAATGGCTATACTACCTAAAGCAATCTACAGATTCAATGCAATTTCTATCAAAATACCAACAGTATTCTTCAATGAACTGACACAAATAGTTTTAAAATTCATATGGAACCACAAAAGACCCCGAATAGCCAAAGCAATCCTGAGAAGGAGGAATAAAATGGGGGGAATTATGCTCCCAGACTTCAAGTTCTACTACAAAGCTACAGTAATCAAGACAATTTGGTATTGGTACAAGGACAGACCTACAGTCCAGTGGAACAGAATAGAAAATTCAGACATTAACCCAAACATATATGGTCAATTAATATGTGATAAAGGAGTCTTGGATATACAATGGGGTGATGATAACCTCTTCAGCAGCTGGTGTTGGAAAAAACTGGACAGCTGCATGTAAGAGAATGAAACTGGATTACTGTCTAACCCCATACACAAAAGTAAACTCAAAATGGATCAAAGACCTGAATGTAAGTCATGAAACCATAAAACTCTTAGAAAAAAACATAGGCAAAAATCTCTTGGACATAAACATGAGTGACTTCTTCAAGAACATATCCCCCTGGGCAAGGGAAACAAAAGCAAAAATGAACAAGTGGGACTATATCAAGCTGAAAAGCTTCTGCACAGCAAAGGACACCATCAGCAGAACAAAAAGACATCCTACAGTATGGGAGAATATATTCATAAATGACATATCCGATAAGGGGTTGACATCGAAAATATATAAAGAACTCACGTACCTCAACAAACAAAAAGCAAATAATCCAATTAAGAAATGGGCAGAGGACATGAATAGACACTTCTGCAAAGAAGGAATTCAGATGGCCAACAGGCACATGAAAAGATGCTCCACATTGCTAATCATCAGGGAAATGCAAATTAAAATCACAATGAGATATCACCTCACACCAGTAAGGATGGCCAACATCCAAAACACAAACAACAACAAATGTTGGCGAGGATGTGGAGAAAAGGGAACCCTCCTACACTGCTGGTGGGAATGCAAATTAGTTCAACCATTGTGGAAAGCAGTATGGAGGTTCCTCAAAAAACTTAAAATAGAAATACCATTTGACCCAGGAATCCCACTCCTAGGAATTTACCCTAAGAATGCAGCAGCCCAGTGTCAAAAAGACAGATGCACCCCTATGTTTATCGCAACACTATTTACAATAGCCAAGAAATGGAAGCAACCTAAGTGTCCATCAGTGGATGAATGGATAAAGAAGATGTGGTACATATACACAATGGAATATTATTCAGCCATAAGAAGAAAACAAATCCTGCCATTTGCAACAACATGGGTTAAGCTAGAGGGTACTATGCTCAGTGAAATAAGCCAAGCCGAAAAAGACAAGTATCAAATGATTTCACTCATATGTGGACCATAAGAGCAAAGAAAAAAAGTGAAGGAACAAAACAGCAGCAGACTCACAGAACCCAAGAATGGACTAATAGTTACCAAAGGGAAAAGGACTGGGGAAGATGGGTGGGAAGGGAGGGACAAGGGGGAAAAAGGGGCATTACGATTAGCAGATGTAATGTTGGTTGAGCACGGGGAGGGCTGTACCACTCAGAGAAGACAAGTAGTGACTCTATAGCATCTCACTATGCTGATGGACAATGACTGTAATGGGGTAAGTGGGGGGACCTGATGAAGTGGGGAGTTTAGTAACCATAATGTTGCACATGTAACTGTAGATTAATGATACCAAAATACATATACATGTATTTAGCGTTTGTTTACACTTTCTTGCTTGGCAATTTTCCCTGGTTCTGGCACCTGGAGAGGAAGCCCTGGTCCTGGAACCACTGCATCAGGTAGGAAAAAACAAAGTGGCGGCGACGTGAGGAAGAACTATATAGTGGCACTAACATCCTACCCCCGCCCCACAGCTTCCCCAGTTGCCCCAGAAGAGGAATCTACCCTATCTTAGCACCCCTCATGTTCAGTGTGAGCACACACTCCTGAAGTTGTGTAAGCCAGCCACTCATGCCTTTATCTCCCCCTGTTTTAGACAGTGTTTGAACTGCCCATTCCAATGTCCTATTAAACCATTGCTCTGAGAATGATAGGCAACATGGTACATCCACCTGATGGGATGACTCTTTGCTCAGTATGGAACACTATGGGCTGTAAAGTGTGTCCTGTGGTCTGAGATGTAAGTTGGTGGTTCAAATTGGTGCAGGACCTTCTTTCAACCTTTAATGGTATCTTGAGCATTTGCATCTACCACTGGGTATGCAGAGCCCAGTCCAGAATAAGTGTCTCCTCTGCTTAGGACCCATTTAGAGCCTCCAGGAACTACTACCATTGCTCCAATGTAATCCACTGGCCAGCTACAAGCAGGGCATGCCCCCTGGGGAATTTTCCAGATTCATCCCATATCTGCACTGCTGCAGCTCCATGTCCACTCATTTCATGGACCCAGGCGGCCGCCTCAAACGACAGCACCCGACAGGCCCTCTTGGTGGCTCCAATCACCTCCCACTCCTCGAAGGGGTGTCTTCTGATGGGAATCTACGTCTTACTTTAAAGCGGTCCTTAAATTCCCAGAGTGATTTCCATACAGCTGCAGCTCACAAGGGCATTCCTTTACTAGTCGTTTTCCACTGTTCATCTATCTGACCATACAGCCAGGCCATCGGCTACAGCCCATGAATCTGTAAAAATCCCCACATTATGGGCTTTCATCATTGTTTAATAGCAGGAAAACAGCATGCAGTTCAGCCCACTGAGCTGATTTGCTCCTCTTTCCTCCCAACCAGAGTCTTGCCATATGCGGTCTTAATGCAGCAGCTTTACAAACAGGGTATTGTCCATCCTGCCTGGAACTGCCATCTGCAAACCAAGCAGCTCTTTTGTCATTCCGCCAAGAGCTTTTCCTAGGGCGCAGCCCATGCAGCGGCGGGTTCCGGCAGCTCATCGGGGGGCTCCAGGGTCCATCTGCGAGGAAACGCTACCAGCTCCTGGGTGTCGTGTGGGCCTCCTAACACTCCCCGGGCTGCCTGCTCCTGCACAAACTGCTTCGGTTTTGTTACAGAACTCTTCTGGGTGCTGCCTTCCCTATTAGCATGTTTCTCTGACGTCACCCATGACATTATGGGTATCTCAGGCTTCAAAATTATTTTATGTGCTTCAGTCACTGAGGCATGCTAATAAGTGCCTCTCAAATGGTGTGTATCAGGCAGCAGCATCTGGGAATTTTCTGATCCAAAATCCCAAGTTACAGTGGGGATGCGCTCATGGGCTTTAGCCACAAGCTCCAGTGTGCAGGGGACTGGGGGACAGACATTTCCAAAATCATGTCTGAGTGGGGTTCATAAAGGCTGAATGGTATCAAGAGCGTGACTGCCATTTCTAATTCAAACACAGCCTACCTTTGTTCAGGACCCACTCATACACTTTTCTTCCATGTAGTGCCATAGATGGGAGCTGGCAATAGTCCCAGGAGTGGAATAGGAGTCTGCCAAAATCCAAATAAACCAACCACATGCTGGGCTTCTTGTTTTGACCTGGGGGGTTGGGGGGGGGGCATGACAGTTTATTCTTAGTCACACTTGTGGAATATCCTGGGTGGCTCCTGCCGACGTTATTCCTCAGAATTTCACTGTTTGAGCAAGACCTTGGAACTTGGCTGGATTTATTAACCCGCCCCATTTGGTCCTGTATGTCACTATTGCATTCAATTCAGTCCTAGCCTGCTCCTCTGGTTCTGATGTTGTCATGATGATGTCATCACATAGGGTATTATTACACTCAAGCCCTGCCCCAAGTGCAAATCCCTCCTGACCAAGTGGTGACAGTAGCTGGTGAGTTCAGATAACCCTGTGGCAGCAGGGCAGAAAGAAGTAAACTGGGGTCCTTCCTACCGGACGGCAAACTCTGGTTGGCTCTTTTCAGAGATCCAGATGAAGAAAGCATTTGCAAGGTCCGTCACTGAGTACCAGCCTCCTTCAGCAAGCTGCACTTTCTGTATGGTTGAGACCATGCCTGGAACTGCAGAGGTTATGGGCCGTACAGCTTCACTTAAACCTTGATTGTCTACTGATAGTCTCCACAAGCCATCCCCCTTTGCACAGGCCACCCAGGAGCACTGTACAGTGAATCCACAGGCCCCAGCCGTCCACCTTCCAGCATGTCACTCATTAAAGTGGTGATCTCTTTTTGTCCACCAGGTATTCTACACTGCTTCCAGTTTACCACCTGTGTGTCTCAGACAGTTCTAGCAGTTCCCATTTAGCATGCCCAATTAAAACTGGCCAGAAGACGGGCTTACATACTTTATTAGGCAGGGGAAGCAATCCCCAGTCAGACATAATATCCCTCCAATTAATACATTCACATAAAGGGGATACAACCACCTCACACTACATCTGCTCAAATACCCAATATCCATCCAAATTTTTCATCTCAATCCCATCAACCATTACATTTCCATATCCTCCCAATTTAAGCTTAGACCCCATAAGAATTCACCAACAGGTTTTGGAATCAGTGCATTGGGCCCCTGTATCAACAAGTCCCAGGGAAGTTTCTTCTCTTGCCCCTGGCCATTTTACCCATACATACCCAATGGCCTCTGGACCCAGGCTGGGGGTGCAGCCAGAAGACCCTCGCCCATTTGTTAATTTTAACTTGTTAGCCTGTCTGACCACCATGCCAGGGATCCCTGGTCAGGTTTCCCACTGTAATCTTGGCCTTCAGGCTTTTCAAATTCTCCAAAATGGGGTACAGAGAGTAGCATTTTAGGGCTGCTGTAATGTTGGGGGAACAGGTTTTCCCACTGGCCCACCCAGTTTCTGGTAGTGCTGCATTAACATCCCTGTTGCTGCCCCAGCAGTGTCCACTAGATTCACCCAATTTTTCAATAACCATCTGAAAACTTCCATTCAACTGGGTCAAGTGCCTTGATTCTCCCCTCTGTCCCTCCCTATTTTCTTACCTACGGTAGTGTTCCATATTCTAAGACCCCTGAGGGGAAGCTGAGAAAACAAATCTCCTAAGGCTCCTCAAACTCTTATTCAATTTTATAGCAGTAAAGTTACATGGGTGCCCACGTAACAGGGGCCCCTTCACCAGAGCATTCACCATATCGTGTGTAACAGGAATATTCAGTGGGGGAATATCTTGGCCATCCTAAAGCCAATCCCACATGGCTGGCACATGAAGTCTATCTGCTGTTTCTTCTGGGGTGTTTCATCTGGCATTTATAGGGGCAGTTGGGCAGTGCCCCTTCTCAGGATAAACAGACCTCACAGGGGCTCTTATCCAATCCACCAGGCTGGCTGTTCCCCTCGGGAACAACCTTTTGTGTGTCTGGATCATGTACAGCCCTCTGGGACAGTCCAAGAGGGAGTGGAGGGTCCTGCAGCAGCCCAAACCTGCTCTTCCACTCTGAAGCATTCAAACCAGACACAGCCCCCAAACTGGTAACGCTCACAATGCACTTTACTAAAGGTTCTTCAGGAAGCTGGTGATGCTGATCTACACAATGAGCCACGTCCTTTACCCTGAATCCCCTCAATTCACACGTCCTGGTTTTCACCTCCTCATACATCAGCTATCTTCTTAGAGGTCCTAGAGGTGCTTCCTGTTGCTCTGACATAATTTTCCCTTTCTAGGTAGCTCTGAGGCTAATGGATGAAGCTCAGATTGACCCAAATCCCAGCTTGGTTCAGCATCAATCCCTGAACCACCAATTTCTTTTATTTTCTTTTTGGCTGTTAAAGGAAACAACAACCAGGGAATGGAGTATATAGTCTGCTTATTAGTTTGCACTTCCTTACATGCCAAACGAGCCAACTCCATAGGACTTGGGGCCACTGCCACTTCTAAATTCCACTGGTAACTTGTACGTGTAGTAACTGATGGCAGTGCAGCTGCTCCTTCATATAAAGGGAGAGTGAGCAGCCATCCAGGCATCCAAGGCTCCTCATCCCTTGCCTTTCATTCTTTCTCTTCAAAACCCACATATTTCTGAGAGGCTGGGCCATTCTACCAACACCCAGTACCCAGACACAAAATGTGTTTTCTCATACACATTGTAGTACAACCTCCATTTGAATTTGCAGACACGATTCCAACAAGGCATGTGTGTATGTGTGTGTGTGTGTGTGTGTGTGTGTGTGTGAGAGAGCACGTCATCTCACACACCCCAAGCAATTCTTAAACACCAGCAGGGTGTCCAAGAATGCAACTCAATTTTGACGTTATCTGCCCAGAGACAGCATTAGATTCCCCAGGTTAAGGGCTCCATCCTACAAGACTCCCCATCACCCCCAAGTTCAGAAGCCTGTCCCAGGCCCAGGCAGTTCCCTGCGATGCTGAAGAACCAGCTACACATTTGAGGGTCCAATGACCTCCTGCTATGTTCAATTAATTTGCTACAGAAGCTCACAGAACTTAGGAAAACACATTTACCAGTTTAATAAAGGTACTATAAAGGATACAAGTTAACAGCCAAATAGCTACCCAGGGCAAGCTCCCAAATACAGGAGCTTCCATCCTTGTGGAGCTTGGAGCTTGGGGATCAGCTCTGAGGTGCGTGTGATGTCTTGGCTCCCTGAGTGTGGAAGCTCTCTCTGATAGTGAAGGAGGATCCAAGAGAGAGAGAAATGCCCTTCTCATGGTTTTTGCTGAGGGCTTCATTGTCTTTATCACTGGCCATTGGCTGATTCAATCTCTCTCATTAACATGACAAGACACCCATTTGACCTTTAAAGCCTGCAGTGTTTTCAGGAAGTGTGGATGAGGACAAAATATTCCTAGGAAATATATATTTGGGTTATTGAATGACCAAGTATATATTTCATATAACTCATTATATCACAATACTCAAAACAATGTTCATTACTTGCACTATGCTCACTGCTGTGCTAGGCCCTGGGGAAATAAATAAAATCGAGAAGAATGAAACAATAGAAAGAATCAATGAAAGCAAGAGCTGGTTCTTTGAGAAAATAAACAAAATAGATAAACCCTTAGCTAGACTTATCAAGAAAAAAAGAGAGTCTGCACAAATAAACACAATCAGAAATGAGAAAGGAGAAATCACTACACACACTACAGAAATACAAAGAATTATTAGAGAATACTATGAAAAATTATTAGAGAATACTATGAAAAATTATATGCTAACAAACTGGATAACCTAGAAGAAATGGACTACTTTCTAGAAAAATACAACTTTCCAAGGCTGACCCAGGAAGAAACAGAAAATCTGAATAGACCAATTACTGGCAAGGAAAATGAATTGGTAATCAAAAAACTACCTAAGAACAAAACTCCTGATCCAGATGGTTTCATTGCTGAATTTTATCAAACATTTAGTGAAGACCTAATACCTATCCTCCTTAAAGTTTTCCAAAAACCAGAAGAGGAGGGAATACTCCCAAACTCATCCTATGAGGCCAACATCACTCTAATACCAAAACTGGGCAAAGACCTCACCAAAAAAGAAAATTACAGACCAATATCCCTGATGAACATAGATGCAAAAATACTCAACAAAATATTAGCAAACCAAATTCAAAAATACATCAAAAAGATCATCCATCATGATTAAGTGGGATTAATCCCAGGAATGCAAGGATGGTACAACATTTGAAAATCCATCAGCATCATCCACCACATCAGCAAAAAGAAGAACAAAAACCACATGATCATCTCCATAGATGCTGAAAAAGTATTTGACAAAATTCAATATCCATTCCTGATAAAAACTCTAAACAAAATGGGTATAGAGGGCAAGTACCTCAATATAATAAAGGCCATATATGACATACTCACAGCCAACATTATGCTTAACAGTGAGAAGCTGAAAGGTTTTCCTTTAAGATCGGGAACGAGACAAGGATGCCCACTCTCCCCACTTTTATTCAACATAGCTCTGGATGTCCTAACCATGGCAATCAGACCACACAAAGAAATAAAAGGCATCCAGATTGGCAAGGAAGAACTCAAACCATCCCTGTTTGCAGATGACATAATATTGTGCATAAAAAACCCTAAAGAATCCACTCCAAAACTACTAGATCTAATATCTGAATTCAGCAAAGTTTCAGTATACAAAATTAATACACAGAAATCTGTTGCATTCCTATACACTAACGATGAACTAGCAGAAAGAGAAGTCAGGAAAACAA